>JBAJNP010005077.1:0-30438 GCA_036877545.1 Yasuhikotakia modesta
ACAGCAAACAGGAGCCACAGGAGAATGTGTTTTGATCATGGTTTGTTTACAGTAAAGTGTACAGTAAGCAGCAGCTCTTCATAAAGACATACAGAGCAAATACACTGTGATGCTATAAAATTTGTTCCTGCATGTTATTGTTGTTCGAGACAGATGTGATGTCCAGTCGTTGAAAACACCAGCTGTTATGTGACTGTATCATTTCAATTTTTTTGGATGAAATTAATGCTAGTACCACCTCCATAGGTGTAATTGTTGTATACAGTAATTGACATATACAGTACAAATCAATAGCATTACAACTCACTGTATGCATTATAGTATATATATATATATGTATATAGTACACACATATAATAGACATTATGGAAAAAATTGGCTTGCAATTGTTCTTCTATGGCATTGTGAGGCCCTGGTCTATAAGGAGTATAGGATATGGGACAAGGACCAGTGAGTCTATACTATATCTGTCAGATAAAAGGGGCAGCCAAAAGGGTTAATAGAGACCACCAAAGCAAACCTTGAGTTGTGCCTTGACCTCTTCTATTCAAAGTATGATCTGAGCTGTCAGTATTTTAAGTCTGTACTTGTTTTCACTCCTTTACTTTTCCAATAGTTCACTTTTATGGGTGCAATGGACTTTATCAACACATTAGTTTTAACACGTTTAAAATGAGACATTTAATGTCACTTGTGTGGGAACAGAATGTGTGTCATCAAACTTATTTAACCAGTAGGTTAATGATTGACCCATTAGACTCACCCATCAGAACTGATGGGAGGGAATTTGATTGTTTTGTTGTGAGAGATAGAAAAAAGTTGCCAAGAAAACTGTACCTAACATAACTTCAAGACAAAAGTATTATTAAGTGTGACTGAATCAACATGTCTACCTTAGCTAACATTAAATGAAATATTTTAAGGGTTAGATGAGGTATAACTAGTTTCTTTAGGGTTAACAGAATGTTTTCCTCTTTTAAGTGCAACTTTTGTGCAAGTCAATTAAAAACAAACATCTGTATATTTTTGACACAAAAACTTTTAAATCACGTTTACTTTACTTACCTAAATAATATCATTTTGTGTTTATTAACTCTGACACAGATAATAAACACATAAAAGACTAAGTATTATGAGTGATTCAAACACATGCTTAATGCTTGAAGTTTTGTTTATCATTCAACCACCTAAATGACACATTGTTATATATTGTATAAGTGAATAAGTACATTGTTTTCATAGTCTATCAAAGTAGCAGGAAACTATGATAATAAGTTACCTGGGTTCAGTCTATATGAACTTTCAGGCTGTGCTCATCAATACAGAAATAATATACAGAGCATTACTACTATGAAGTACTATGAAGAATGAAGTTAATAATAGGCGAAATGTTGTATTATTAACCTCTGGGGTACGATTCTACCTCTTTATTACATTTTTATTACATTATGTTGTGTTATAGCTCGTTCATAACCAACTGATACGTTTATTTATAACCCGGTTGATACACAGGGCTGATCATACAACGTCCACCAGCGAGATCCGAGACACACGCGGCTTTATAACGTGATATAACCGCGACGATCTTTCACCAGTCGCTTGCAAACAGTGAACGAAGGGCGAGTTTATCAATGTCGTTCACTAGTGCGCGTTTGAACCCGATCGCTGCGTGCTGTGCGTCGTGGTCCGATCTGAACGCGTATGGCACGTTGTGTACGAAACCGCCTTTGGCGATGGCGTTCCTATATCGTTTAATTTACACTTCCAGCTCATGTAATGAATGACAACGCGCGCGTCTCCCGCAACAGCCGTGCGTCGCGCGCGTCGCGTTACAGTCCAGCGCGTTTAAATGATGTGTTTTTAATCGTTCCTTCTCGGAACCGAAACGTTTCGCGCGTGCTGATTGGTCCTCCCGCGCCGTCGCTCAAGCGGACGACCAATCACAACTAGCCCTCCATGAAAGTATATTTTCACTCACTGCATGTACAGTAGACGGTATGTTGCAAAAAAGTGAACGGAGAAAGACGCTATCGAGGGGGTGAGAGAGGTGGACAACGGCACGGTCGACATCGGACCCGTGAAGTCACTTTGGGGGCCTGTTGCAGGTAAGAGTGGGCGCACATGCACTGTTACGACTATATTTTGCAAGCACGACACCGATCTGACACTAATATACAACACCCAGGAAGCTATTAAAGTAGCGTTACACTGGAACCGAAGACATAGTGGATCTGGGTTCATAAAGCGTGAAATCGGGTGGTGGTGTCGTGCCGTGAAAGTGGCCGCTGTGATCTGTTGAAAGACGGCAGAAAAGTTCAAGCAGAATGAATTGACAGGCCGTCGACTGAACGGCTGTGATGGTGCTGTGACAGCGGTAGGCCAGTCACTCCAGCGCTGTGAACATCCACACAGTTGCTTCACACGGGCTTCATAACAGACCAGTCAGTGGGAACACTTCAGCGCACGGAGGGGGAGGAGGGCTGCGAGAGAAAACAAGCTGAGAAAATTGTTAGACTGAACCGAAAGTACCGATACCGAGTGCAATCCGGCCCCACCGTTACTCGTTTTAAGAGTAATGACCGCGGTTGTGCAGTTTTGTCGACTTCAGGTTGCGCCTTGCCAAGCACGGCGGCGGCGTCCATCCGGTTAAAATAATACAAGTGCTGGGGGAGTCTGTCTGTAGGGCTACTGTACAGACGGCCAGTGCAGAAGTGTTCAGATGTGTCAATAAGTTTGAGGTGGACGGGAGGCTGGGATGAGAAGGCCCTGGTGTTTAGACTGGATTTCAGGGGTGAGTTCACATCCCATGACTGAAAACTTGGACATATGTCGTGTGTGAAACAGACCCGCGTGCCGATTGATCGGGAGACGGTGAGAAATTCGTGCCAGTTTGTTTGCGAAGTGCCCGGCTGCTTAACAATCACTCCGCCGGCGACCCGGGGGCTTGATCGGTGTGTTTCACACCTGCTCCCGCCGAACATCACCGTTTCTGTGAAACGGGCGATAATGTAACATGTACGACACGGGTGAGGGCAGCTTTTTGCTCCCATCAGAGGAACGAAACGGGCACTTCCCTCATCCAGCGCAAGGTTACGTTGTAGCAAAACAATCTAACGCGTCCATTTGGAAGTAGAGCGAATATGTGGATGGATAGTATCCGGCAGAGATCGTGCGATTATCGCGTATGTTTCTGTCAGCGACACGTTCAGCTCGAGCTACAGCAAATTCGCATCACGGCTAGCAGGCTAGTCAGCTACTTTTATTCTCTCTGACAAAACGCAGCGAGAAACACGAGCACCAAAGCGTCTCAATTGAAAAGGCTTCCCCGAAAACCCCTAGTTTAAGTAATGAAAGCCGCCGTCTGCCCGTGGAGGGGATTCTCTCCCCGAAAACGTGCTGGCGGAGTTTGACAGGAGTGGATTTATACTTGATCTTCCCCAAAGCAAGATGGACTCTCTTTCGTTCGTCTGCCTTGTCGGAGCCCAGATCGACATTTTGCACCGAGATGCAAAAGCAGGCACGGTTCACATCAGGGGTCTAACTGTGTATGAATTGAGATCGATTGGCTAAATAACCGGGGAATGATTATTTGTGGAGTTGGGAATCCGGTGACTTCGGCTGCAGAGAGAGAGAGAGAGAGAGAAAGAGAGAGAGAGCACCGCTCTCAGGCTATACCTGAAAACTAAACGCTGCAATACTAAACATACCGTGTATCTCGACGAAACCGCGTCGGACGTGCATTAATACGACATGCGTGAACGATCCCGAGTCATATCGATGAATTCGGTGTATGTTGTGAGTGATGTCATAGGATGAATGGAAGCAATTCATAACTTTACGGTTGACCAACAAAACCGATGTGCCACCATAGCACGTATGCCACTAACTAATCCACAACACACGCTTAAAATGTCGCTGACGGACGGGATCGGACATGAGACGACGTTATGTGGTGCATCTGGCTTTGCTATCGACGATTTATTCCTGTACTGAGGGCACAGTGTGTTTTTCTTTTACTTTTGTAGGTCATCTTCATCGCATGATACAGCCCGACTGACAGATCCATCCTCATCTTTCAAATACCGTATTTCCATATTCTGTGACTGTAAGTACGCCTTCACTTCACGCCATGCGTTTCCCTTCATCGGGGGTTATGTGTCTTAAATTGAGAGTTATTGAGATCTGATGTACTTTACAAATGTAGATCTGATGTACATTACAGATGTAGATCTGATGTACTTTACAGATGTAGATCTGATTTACTTTACAAATGTAGATCTGATGTACTTTACAGATGTAGATCTGATGTACTTTACAAATGTAGATCTGATGTACTTTACAGATGTAGATCTGATGTACTTTACAGATGTAGATCTGATGCACATTACAGATGTAGATCTGATGTACTTTACAGATGTAGATCTGATGTACATTAACGTTATCGATCCAGCGTTCATTACATCACGGGTTTAAGCTCATGTACATAATCACCTGCTTATTGGGTTGTTCAATCCCAGATAACATTCATATTCATGCTACTTCTAGCCTACTAGGCTGCTTAGATATCGTCTGCTTTACTAAAGTATTACTTTGCTGTAATAATAGCAACCTAATGCAAACAGTGATATTTGCAAAGACGTAATGTGTGTTAGTTTTCAACAGTTTAAAGTGCAAAAATTCAATTTAAGTTGTAGTTTGGTAATGAAGCTGTAAAAGTTGGCAGGTCTCTAAGAGCACCGCTGATATTACCATACAGTATGAGGAGCAAAATGTTGTTGTATGTGATGAATACCTGCCTAACAGTCATGTCTATTATCTCTGCTAGTAAAACATGCAGTTCTGAATATTGATGCAGCTAAAATAGAATCACAAGTCGTCTAGGTGAACTTTTAAAAGGAAACATCTCATCCACACACGAGGCTTCGTAAAACGTTTTTTGTTGTCCTTTGTACTTTTGCAAGGTGAATAGTTACTTTGCGCTATTTTTCCTACATATAAACTCACTCTGTTGTTTTTTAAACACTGTTACTTTATTTCTTCCACGAAACACAAATAAGACGTTTGACATAAATGATACACTGTTGTTTTTAATGCAGTAAAAGTTGGCGTTGTATACTGAGTTTGTCTAAACTGTTTAATAGCTTTGTATGTGGAATGAACAGAAATTTAGGTTGTTTATTTCTAACTTAACATAATATATTCCTGTTGTTTTACTTTGATTGTAATTATGAATAAACAGAATGAAACGGGTAGATATGAACACATGTTGGGTTTCCTAATAGCATTCTTTTCAGCAAACCTGTTGCAAATGCTGTAGCTACATCTGTTTTCTCCTTTCAGTGAAGATTTAAGGAAATTATTTTTGTATAAATTCTGTAAATGTAGGTGTAGTTTTAAGCTGCTCTTGCACATCATGTGCATGAATGTGCAAAAATCTCATGTTAAAAGATGTAGAAATATATACAAATAAAATCAAATAGTTTACTGGTGGTGCATTATTGAATTAACTCAAATGAAAATCAAGTAAAACTAGATCAGATGAGAACTGGAGTTTTCATAGTTAGCAATGAAAACTAACAATGTGCATGACTTAATTTCACTGTAACAAGATTGTTTTACTGTGCAATTCAATGTTTGTTGATTGTCACCACTATTAAGAAAACCTTATAAAAATGAAGCGTTTTGTAGATGTAGAAGCGTCAGATGTGCACTGTCTCTTTAAGAGGCAGACAGTCATATACAGCTGTGCTTCCTATATAATAACACATCAAAGTTTCCTAATTGCTAGATGAACCAAAAATGCTGAAGCAGAATTCTGCAGTTGCTGTTTCAAGGGTTTATGGCTAATGAGACGTTCTGCATTTAATGAACAAACAAATCCGAGTATGTTTCAGGAAACATGTAGTGAGGACAGTTGGTGAGAGCTCTGAATTCTTGCAGAGAGTTTTTTTTTCTTTATTCATTTTAAAAGCGATCCCAGATAACAGTTGGATAGTGTGGGAACAAAACAAAAATGTAATTGTAAAATGAAATGTTGACAATTCTTGGAATTTTAAAAATGTCCAAAAATGTTATTGCTTGGTTATATGAATATTATTCAAACATTTTTAATTTTGTATTGTTTTTTAAATGTTTGGCTAAATAATTAAGAATTACATTTTTGACATATGACATATTAAAAAAAGTTTTGCTAAAGTTACTAAACATATTTGAAAACATATCTGAGAAAGTTTTGACATATCTGAGAAAGCTATAGTTAACATTTTAATTATGTTTCATGGATTTGAAGGTTTTTCTCAACTTAATTTTCCTTACCATAGGTTTAGGTTAAGTTAAGGAGAGAGCCATTTTATTAAAAAGAATCCTAGATTTAGGGTGAAATGTTCAAACATCTTGTCTTTGTTATTTTTCATAAAACATTCACAGCTTATTTTTGTGCTATTGTTTGTTATTTTCATTATTGTCATTTTCATTTTTTCATGTTACTTTCATAATTCAACAATTGAATTAACTCTCTCTCTCTCTCTCTCTCTCTCTCTCTGTCTCCCCTCTCTCTCTTTCTCTCTGGTTTAAGGTCCTAACAAACGCATTAACAGTAGTTTGATTGAACATGTGAGACTTAGTCTAGAGACACCTTAATTTCTCTCATTGAGGACCAGATGTGGCTCAGTTAGCAGCCAGATGGCAGCAGACAACCGTCAGCTGAGGAAAGACTCTAGGAACGTCTGTATACACTGAGCCTCCAGATTCCTTTCATTGTATTTACTGTATTTAACTACTGCATTGTACTTCAGCGTCTCTTCGGTAGAGTGTAGGGTTTATCTGCAGTTTGTGTCTACATGGTTGTGCAGTTTGCAGTTCATGAAAGTGATTGTTGAAATTGTTGAGAAAATGATTGGCAAGCAGAGTTGTGTAGCCTGAGATTGTGTTTGTTTTTCTTAAAAAAAGATGACATTGTATACACTCATGTATACCAAAAAAGCATTTTTTAAATTAATAAGTACACTTGACGTATTTACAGTTACTAAATCAATATTTAATATGAAATGTCGTAAATGTTTTTGTACAACTTGTACAGGCGTTTGTTTTATGTGTTTGTATGTTGGACAGCCTTAAACATCTTTATTTGTATATAGGTGCATCATTATTTGTTACTGTCCCATGTATGCTGTATATTGTGAATACTGTATATACTGCATATAGTATATATACTGCATGCTGTATACAGTTTATATACTGTATATAGTGTATATAGAGTATGCTATATTTAGTGTGTGATATAGGCATGCTGTGGGCCTATTGGAGAACAGAGGTGTGTGTGTGAGAGAGAGAGAGAGAGAGAGAGAGAAGGTCACATGTACTGCGCAGTGAAGCTGCATCGCTGCTGTGGATGCAGAGGAACAGTGCTGAGATCAACAGAGAACCACTCGATAACGTTTCTCCTGAACTAACAAAACTCACACTGAATCTGCGCTGAATCAACATGATAGTTTCAGGTCTGCTGTGTTTCACTGGCCTTCAGCTTTTGATGCCTAAACATCCTCTGCATGTTTTATGGCCCCATTTAAAAGACATTATTGCTGTCTGGGCTTTTCTTATATTCTTATGTCGCCTGTCAAATTATATTTACGCTCTGTGGCTTTCTGCCTGTCTCCTTTTATCTCTCTTTTCTCCGTTCTGTCGTTCATCCTTGTCTGGAATCAGTGTTTTTATTATAAGAAGTTGGAGGGATATGTAGTGCTTATTGTAATATCCCAAAGTTAATGATACAAAAAGGTATTTTTCACAGAATATGTTCATTTATGGAGGCCGGTATCTTAACCAGGTGTGGTAATTAGGCTTTAACTATGTTAACCAGTCTTGATCAGTCTGTTTTATTGGGAAGAACATGTTGGTTGAGTTTGCCATACAGCACTACCAGTACTAGTACACCAGTGCCACTAATGGCCCCTCAAACACGCCGCCCTTGCCTGCTATTGGTTGGACAAATAGATTGTTCCACCCTAAACTCACACCATTGGCTGAGCCAGAAGTTATTATTCTTCTGTTATTATATTCTATAGTTATTATTTTGAAAGCTGCACTTCATGTACATCACCTTTAAATGAACTGCCAAGCAATGTAATTACCAGTGAATCGTCCCTCTGTGCCCTCTTTCATGCCCTGTGCTGTGTTATGTACTGTGTGGTGTTAAAGAGCATTGTGGCCTGTGGTTGACCTCTGACCTTTGTCCTCAGGGTCAGCAGCAGTATGAAGGGCGGAGGTGGAGGAAAAGAACCGCCAGTGGAGGGAGAGGTCAGCGGAAAGCGGCCCAAACGCAAGTGCCTTCAGTGGCACCCGCTGCTTGCCAAGAAAGCTCCTGACTTCTCTGAGGAAGAGGAGGAGGAGGATGAAGAGGAGCTGGAGAAGGTGGGTTATGGTCACAGATTTGGCTTGTTGCTCATCTACATGAACGTATGACTACACAACTCTTGAGTTCTAAGGTTCAAGAATATGCTAGAATTTTGAGGCTTGTTGCTGTTAAATTACCCTGTTTCCTGTATTTGCCTGTACTTTTTTCCCACGTCACACCAGGAGCCGGTGTTATGCCCGGAGAGCGGGGGTCCGGAGGGTGACTGTGTCATAATGGAGGATGATGGTGAGGAGTTCTCGTCGGAGCAGCGAGCCCGCCGGCCCATGAACGCCTTCCTGTTGTTCTGCAAACGTCACCGTTCGTTGGTCCGGCAGCAGCACCCACGACTCGACAACCGGGGGGCAACTAAGATCCTGGCCGACTGGTGGGCCGTTCTGGATCCCAAAGAAAAGCAGAAATACACGGACATGGCCAAGGAGGTGAGAACCACACTTAAGGCACTTAAACTGTCTTAAGTCTGTCTTAATTCTTTTGCACAATGTCCATTTTACCAAAGCTGTTATATAGGTAAATGCTGCAGTACTGTCTTAAATCAATATATTTCTCACTAGGGACACACATCAGCTCGGTTATAGAGTATATGTTGCATAAAGCTATTAAAATTTCAATGCTTAATATGAATATAGATGCGTCATTTAATAAGCTGAAATGTCTGCCCTCTAGGTAGTGTGTCATTTTCTAAAGTGTGATCTTTTGCTAAAGATGATCCCTAATTAGCATTTTCACCCACTTATATGTAAAGTGTCTCATCTCTGCCCCATAAGATCAAATGTCAAAAAGGCTTCACTGTGGTTGAATGTCTTTAATTTACAATGTAACAGCCTTGTTAGCATCATATGCTATCTGAGGTAAT
The DNA here is from genome assembly GCA_036877545.1 of Yasuhikotakia modesta. Lineage (NCBI taxonomy): Eukaryota > Metazoa > Chordata > Actinopteri > Cypriniformes > Botiidae > Yasuhikotakia > Yasuhikotakia modesta. Next base: position 9,267 of record JBAJNP010005077.1, read on the forward strand.
GTGTGGATTTTCTCATATTTGGGTTTATTTTGTAATTTAGGAATTTGAAGTACAGCTACGTTTGTACTTAGGAGGTGTGAAACTACATAAAGTAAAGATAGAAGCTCTTTACGTAAAATCTGTAAAGTTAAAACAATTATGTTGACACAATGTTCTGCATTCAACAGTACAAAGATGCTTTCATGAAGGCTAACCCAGGGTACAAGTGGTGTCCCGCCACCAACAAACCGGTGAAGAGCCCCTCCCATTCTCTGAGTGCTGCCCGTAAGAAGGGCTGGTCTCTGCCCTCGAACCCTAGCAAGGATTCTCCTGTTGCTAAGAAACAGGATAAAACTGATGGCACCCCCCAGCTCAACTTTGCCATGGCAGGTATGGATGAATCACAGTCATATGCTGTATAGATACATGCCGTGCATTTAATTTAATGTGAAACTGAGCAACTGTTGTCCTCAGATCCCACTAAGATGGGGGGCCTAAGCATGCTGCTGTTAGCCGGGGAACACGCCCTGACCACCAGAGAGGTACAGAACCTTTATTCTTATACAGAACATTACATGTAGATTATTATGAACAGGGAATGTTCTCTGAACGTTTATATATACACAAAAATATTTGTGAGCCACATAGTTACAGATCCAAAGTCTAGTCACAATCGTAGCTTTTTTTGAGGTAACCAAATAAAGGGGTATTGTCATGTAAAAACTACAGTTTGCATTTTAAATTGCTTTTGACATTTAGTGTCAGGTCTATCTAAAGTCAATAATAAGACAATATTAAACCAGCTTGCAAAGTGGCTACTCATGCGAATAAGTTTGTGTGGTCTAATCTAGACATTGTGGTCACAATTTCCAAACATCTCAAAAAAGTGGAGACTATTTTGCAGAAATAATTCTACAACAAAAGGCACTATAGACATTTCAGCTGGCTTCAAAGATGTTGTTTGCTAACTGCTAACTGCCTCAGACAAAATGTTTCAGTATTTAAAAATGTTATGCTAAGAACTTCAAATAAATTGACTTGAAATTTATGGATCTAGATTCTTGTTCTTCCTCAAAAGCGCTCATTGTAACAGCCAAGAGTCTTGTGATTAAACCCTGAGCTCTCAGATGTTGTGTTTTGTGTGAATTACAGACAAAATTCTGCTCTACATGTATAATAAACATTAACGTTGTTCAGATTAGCTGTGATTTAGCCAGTATGTAGCATTTTAACAATCGGTAAAGGTGTGAATATTGTCAAGGTTTTTACATTTTGATGGTGTAATTTTCACAATTATATGTTCTAGTTAGTACTGTGATAAACGCATGATGTTTGTTTATTTATCAATGCACAGAGCAGTTTATACATTCAAACATCCTTCAAAGTCACTAATATTGGGTTTCTATAAGGTGCATGGAACTGTTTATTTTATGGTTAATGTTTGTTTTCTGCATCACAGGAGTATAATATAACCTCAAATGAGATTGATGATTTAAATTGGTCAGTGGTTAAACAGGTTTTAAAGCAGGAACAAAAACGGGGTCTATATGAGTGAAACTGTTATTAGTCAAGATTTGTGACTTTATATCTAGACATGACTGAATCTGATATAATGAGCATATGATCAGTGCTTATGTAAATAATAGACTATGACAGGCCCATCTCCACAGATACAGAAGCCACAGCGGCTATGGCTAAACAGACCGGGGTTTCAGCGCTGTACCACTTTGGATCCCAAACTGGGTTTGTGTGCCATTAGGAGAGCCGCAAATCAGAGAGCTTTATTAGGGTTTGTGAGAGATTGAGGATGTGTGTGTGTGTGTCTGTGTGCTCCTGTATGTTCCACAGGCTCTCATCATTGTTAATCCTCTGTAAATTCCATTTTCCTCCCACTAAGTGAGGGTAATTGCCTCGTCGCAGAGCGTTTGTCACTGAGGAGAGCCACGGGAGGTTTATATAAAACAAAGGCAGCCTGGACAAATGACATTAGATCTTCTTTTAAGCACCGTTTGACAAGAAGACGTGAAGGTTCAGAGCAGGGTCTGTTTGCACTGCAGAGACTGTGTGTTTCATAACAACATGGTTTATTGTATAGGGGATGGATGCTGTTGTGGTCAGTAAAGGTCATAATATTTAATGAGCATTTAAATTGAATGTCTTGCCATGTGTCATACACAAAAAGACCAAATCAGTCTTGATTCAAAAACTATTGATCAGATCTGACCTGTTGCTTTTACTCCCAGTTGTCAACAGAGGGAGATGTTGAGTTGTAAACGCTAGTGGTCAATGATAAATGACTCTCTTACCGCTCACTTCTGCTTTTTTATGTTTTTGTTTAAGATTTCCTCCACCTCTCAGACAGGAAGCGCAGGCACAGATGTTGCAAAGCATTCTGGGAAATCAGCCCTTTTCCAGTTGGCTGAGGTAAGATCACGTGAATATTTGTCAAGTCATGACAACAGACTCATTTAGCAGAGAGACATGTCAGATATGATTGGTTGACTGTGAACATTTAAATAACCAGCTTTAATGATCTAAATGCATTTTGCTGATAGAAATGCATGTGCAATTTTCCCTAGATTTCCTCCAGTCCAGAGCAACCGGCTGGGGAAAGCAGGACTGTTGAAGATAGAAGCTCTTTGACCAATGTGGAGGTGAGGAACATTGACCTTATTTAGCTTTTGGTGTGGCTCCGGGTTCAGCTGACTTGTTTGGATTGAATCTGTTTGAAGAGAAGGTTTAGGGTTTGATTTATGCGGAACATTTTGTTGTTGATGAACTGTTGTTGTTGTTTTGTGTCCTCTTTTGGCCTTCGGATCTTCTTAGCCAAGCTCTCCAGACCTGCCCAAGAGCTGTGTTCAGTCTCCTCTGTTTCAGCTGGCTGAGGTACAGTCAAACTCTCTCTTATAGTCTGTTAACCTCAGGCCAAGCAGACATCCTTCACACTGCTGTTACAATCATTCTCTGATAGCTGGATTCACCCTCCATTTTCAGTCAGAATTTCCAGCTGGTATAAAAAACATGAATATAAGAATTTACTGTAAAAATGACAGAAATGTAATTGAAAAAATTATCAGAAAAATGTGTGAAATTTTCACACATAATGATTTATGCATGTTTGGCTGCACCATTTATGTGCTTGCATTGGTTTTGTGCCATTTATTTTATTAGCATGTTTCAATACTTCATAATCATTTAATGAGTTACTGCTTCTTAAAATAGATGTAGTTTTTACTTGTGTTAAAATGTGTTTGTTCTAAAGAAATAACAGTAACTTTAAATACATCATAGCGCTGATTATCATGATTATCATGTGTTGCCTGCATTTAGCATTATTTCACTATTTTAGGAAGTACCACATCTGTTTAACAAAATGCATGTTCCCTGTGTGTGTTTTGTCTCTGTAGCAGATATCCTCTCAGTCCACGTCTGAGGGGCGGCAGTGCGGCCAGTCGGCTCTTTTCCAGCTTGCAGAGGTACAGTGTGTCACCCACCCACACACACACCCACCGTGCTATTATAGCTCACGGAAAACCTCCACAGATATCAGACAGGAGGATGAATGTAATGTTATTTATTTGCTGTTACATAGCAGAATTAATTCTCAGCATAGTGTAGACTTTTTAGCATAGACAAAGACAATAGACAATAAACAAAAGACAATAATGCTAATAAATCCTAGTACTGTTTAACTGCGTATGCTGACACCTAGTGGATGTTCAGATATGTTAGCGTATCATGTTTGTATATATGTATGTATACTATATATATGTGTGTGTGTTTGTGTGTATTGTTTGTGAGGAATACTATATTGAGGAAACCTATGGAGTCTATAGAATATGAGTTTGTGATGAATATCTTTGATTTTCAGATGTGTTTAGCCTCTGAGGCAGAGAAGATGGAAGCTCGTTCCTCGCAACCTTCAGAAGGTGTTCCTTCTCTCTGTGCTAAGCACAGCTCAAGTAGCACAGCCAACCCAGAGCACAAAGAGCACAGGGACGGTCCCAGTCTTCATATCGCCACACAACCATCAGCTTCATCAACTTCATCTTCTGCCTCTACCCCTGGCTCCACCTCTTCATCTCCCACTGACACCACCCCCCCTGAGCTCAGCCCTTCTAAAACACAGAAGAAGAAGAAAAAGAAGAAGGAAAATAAAGAGTCTGACGATTCTGAGAAGAGTCTCGAATCACCCAAAAAGGCGAAGAAGCGTCAGTCATCCGACTCAGACTTAGACAGCGTGATGTTCACTATTGAGGCGGTCGCAAAAGGTTCTTGGGGTTCAGAGGAGACGCCCAAGAAGAAACCCCATCCCTCGGAAAGCGAGAGCAGCCCAAACACTGATCAACCTCTGGCTGTGAAGAAGAAACAAAAACCTAAACCAAAAAAACAGCCTAAGACAAAAGAAGAGGCTACAGAAGAAGAGGAACCGAGTGGAGAAGACGCTAATAAGGTGCAGGATGTGGAGATGAAAACAGAGGAAGTTGTTCTGACCCCTGAGGCAGAGTGTGAGAAGATGCCAGATGTAAAGGTGGAGCCCCTTGGTGGTGTGGAGGAATTAGCACCTCAGTGCTCTCCAGTCCAAATGGAAGAGAGCGAAACGGACACCAAACCATCTGAAGGCAGACAGGAGGATAAGGAACATGAGATTAAGCCAGAGATTTTGGGATCCAGGAAGTCCGAGCGAAGCTGTAAAGGAGCACTTTATAAAACTCTGGTGTCTGAAGGCATGCTAACATCTCTGAGAGCCAATGTGGACAGAGGTGACAATCTCGCACATCTAACACAGCTAAAATAGCTATCAGACCAGTGATCAAAATGTGACACATTTTATCACCAGATAAGCATCCGGTGATCTCATTTCTCTTTCCAGTTTATCTTGTATGACTACACATAAACACAGCACCTTCTAATAATGTGAAGAAAAACTATTACGATTAAGGCTTGCGTCCTTATTTTTCGCTTATAGAAGAAGCATGATGCTTTAGAAAGCAAACGACACAAACACACAGACACTCACACTGACTTTTCTGTGGTTTATTCTGTCAGTGTATAACTAATAAGAACAATGATTTCTTACTGTGTGGTGGGATTTCCAGGGAAAAGGGGGTCCTTGCGAGGAAGTGTGTCTGACCATGAGGGGGGCTGGAATGATGAGAGTTGGGGATTTTCTTCTGCTGTTGTCAGCAACCCCAAAAAACTGAAGAAGTCCAAATCTCGAGAGGAAACCACCCCTGGGTGAGTTACAGGTCATTCCGTTTACATTTACACTGACTGTTGATTCACTGTGTGATTCAGGCCTGTTAAACCAAAGTGTGTGTGGCTACAGGTTGTTTTGTGGGCAAGCTGGAAAGTGGGCTAGCCTGTGGGCTTGTTGCAAAGTGTTAATGGTTTTAAAGTATTTGAAACATTTTTTTAAAGCGTTGCAGTTAATTACATAGATTTTCATATCTACCATCCTATGATCGTAGTGTCACACAACTTTGCATTTAAACAGAGTAAAATTCACTGGATATGGTATTGCTGAACATTTGATCACGTGTTAAGTCAGTTTATCTTGAAGACGTTGTGTCAGGTTTTATTCTCATTCTAAAACGGTTGTAGTCAACATAATACATTATAAATCATCTGCATATATTTATTTCTGTGCACTTTAAAAACTCAAAAAACATGCCTAAATGCTGATATAGTGCCTAATAGTTAGTGAACGAGGAACGTTGGCTAACGTTTAGCTCTGTGTAAATTTTACAGGCTAGGTAAACTTGAAGAGGAGTTTGAGAAAAAGTTCAACAGTTTACCACAGTACAGCCCTTTGACATTCGACAAAAAGAGTGTGACGATCACCAAGAAGAAAAAAAACTGTACGTCCAGCCCTGCTGAAGCGGCCAGACCCTCCAAAAGTGAGTTTGTTGTGGGCATGAAACATGACATCACTTCCTCCTGGCCTCCGCACTCATTTCCCCATAATTTCTCAGATCGTCTCATGTTGAGAGTGACATCACTTCCACCTAACATAGCATGCTTTGTTGCTGTTTTGTTGCTTTTCGAAATTAGGTTCATCTTCATCTCAGAAAAAGACAATATTCCACAAGATAGTGAACAAGTACAAACACAGGAAGGAGAAATACACTGCGGCTGACAAAGGTGATCTGTGAACAGCCTTAAGGCACTGTTCTGATACCAGACTCATTCTCAGAGAAAGAGAGAGAGCGTGAGAGAGAGAGTGTGTGTGTGTGTGTATGGTGTGTGGGAACTGTACCTGCAATGTTTGTACGTGGTTTAGCCCAGTCTTTCTAAGTACTTCCTGCTGCAGGAGTGCTAGCATAACTAGGTCACTCTACACTCAAAGGGACACACGTGTTGCAGTTATGCAATCTCTTGATGCAGCCTGTTGTGTTGTGTTGTGTTGCAACACACACAGTTTTCTAACACACGTTCATTTACCATCAGTCATGTGTGTGACCTGTTTGGTGTTCTCTGTTCTAGACATTTCCACAACTGACTCTGCAGCCACAGAATCAGGCCCGGTTGTGATGCCGGGCAGCTTGTGTGAGTCTCCCTCCCTCGAACCCCAGAAAGTTCTGGACACACCCGTGGGCAGTCAGAAACGGAAGGCCCGGAAAAATAAAATCACACACTTGGTGCGTACGGCCGATGGACGGGTGTCACCTGCAGAGGGTAAGAAGTGCTCAGTTTCCTTCACACAGTCTTGCCCTATCTAGAATATGTTAGCAGGAATTAAACACATTCAGAGCTGTAACTTCTCCCACACTGTGTGTATTATGGCCATGAATGATACTTGAATACTGTCTTTTGTTGAAGAGAGGCATTCTTTTGTTTTTGTAAATTATGTGACTGATGAATGGTAAATTAAACAGAAAAACCCAAGCTTTAGGTCATTAACCACCATGACACGCCCCAGATACAATAAGAACGTCACAGCAGCTGCATAGCAACACCCTGGCAACCACCTGTAGCACTGTTGTGGTGCTTTTTCACCAGTCACCACAACTGTCAATTTTACGTCTTTACATCTGAATATTTAAGCAACTTGGTACAAACTGTTACAAAAAGCTAATTATATGTTTTACCTTGCATGTTTTTAAATATATTTCTTATCTTTATGCAGAAGACAAATCTAAGGATCAGCCCAAGAATCAGGATGAAAAGCCATTTACTAACGAGACATTATGCAATAGTGGAGTCTCCTACACTGACCCAGTATCAGAGGAAGTGGACAGGGAAGATATGTCGGATGGCCTCCCCACCTTCTTCAGTTTAGCGGCTCTCGCTGAGGTCGCTGCCATGGAGAACGTGCACAGGTACGTGAGCGCCCGCCTATCTGTACACTTTACCTCAGTGGTTCCACTTCAAGTGAAGTGGTTTCACTTCAGAACCCCTGTTCACATTAGACATGAAGTGGTGTGGAATCTGCATTGCTATTACCATGAAATGTGACATGGGTTTGGCTTCACAATACTAACTGAAATTGATAATAACTCTGTGTGTTTCAGAGCCCAACATGCTGTGAGCATCACCACTGAAGGACAAGTGAAGGACATGACCCCTGTGTTGATTTCCTGTGCGGACCAGTGAGGTCTGAGCTCGGCCCTGGCTGGGTCTAACCTGGTATGGCCAACGTATGGACTTGCTGGGGCCTTATCTTTGATGGACCCTTGATGCTGGGGGAGACTGAAAACGAATGAGTGAAGGTCTGACACGGATGTAGAAGTTTTCTCCCAGAAGCCTTCCACCCTAACCCACCCTCCTTCCCTCTCACCCCCTCAGGGTCCTGAAGGAAACAAGCCAGGCCCTCAGCCTGTTATCTCTGGTGGCTTCGCACCAGTTAAAGACTTCACAACCTGCAAAAACGGCTACTGTTTTAAGGTCAAGTTTTGCCTACAAAAAGTGCATTTGAAGCAAGTGCTCTCTCTCTGTTTTTCTCTTTTCTTTCTGGTTAGCTTCATTGCACAAACATCTATATCACCTAGCAATGATTTGCTTTTGGTGTGAGGAAATTTTGTGGTTTCCTGTCCCCCCCCTTTTTTGATCTAAATCTACTGAGAGGCAAAGATAGAGAGAGAGCATGAGTGTTCGTTATTAGACCGCCCAACCTCAGCTTTTTACCTCATCCTTTTTACATTTGTTCTTTGCACAGTACAATGCCATCCTCACCCCCACAATGCACAGTTAGTGCCTATATGCCTCTTTCTTTCAAGCAATGACCCTCAATGCTTCTGGTGCCTCTGTAGGTGAGAGTCAGTCAGAGATGGATCAGACACCATGTCCCTGCTTTTACCTGACTGAACACCTGATGGATAGCCAGTCAAACCTTTTGATATCTTCACACCTCCATCACGTTTGGCTTTGTGATGTTCACCGACATGCGCAACTGTAGATGACTGTCATTCGTGGGCCCGTAATGACCCTACAGGCCCTCAGGTCTCATTTTGGTGGGAAATCCACAGATTTGTATGTGGCAAAGGGAATTGAGTGTTAGCTTGTTTTTTTCAGCTTGTTAGCTGAAAACATAATTAAATTAGCGACTTTCTAAATAAAGCAACACGCATAGGGTGAGCGACGTGTAGACTTTGGTGAATGGCTCTCATTCCAGTTTTGCAGAATGCTGCTTATCTGCGAACACAGATTCCATGTGGGCCTGAGCAGATATCAGAGCAACATGGCGATACTTGAATGAAAAATGCATTTTATGTCAATACTTGACCTTACCGCAGTGTGTAGCGTCTTGCTGGCTAATCCAAAAGAGCGCTACGCCTCTCTAATGTAGTTTAATAATAGACACTGCACTAATTTTTAGCTACCGTAGACAAAGCTTTTAGTTGACGTCGGCCTTTGTTATTATAGCAATTTTTGTTTGTATTGTGTTTTGTTTTGAACTTAAACGAGCTTTTTCATCACTGAGATATCAGCACTCGTTTATCTCTCGCACCCGAAGCTGTAGATGCCATTCCACCTTAAATTCGAACGATTCTGTCCATTCAAGCACATGGTGAGAGAGAACCAGAGAAGGAAAGATATACAGGGACTTACACAGAAGTTCTCTCTCGCTCACACTCTTTAGTCTTGTACCGTGGGAGTTCCAGCATGTTGGTCTGCAGCGCACACATCCTGTGTTTCAGACACTGAGTCAGACCCTGCCAGGGTTTCAGTCTGGTCTTCAAACCAGATTGTGTGCTGTGCGTCACCATCGACAGACTGCACAAATCATTTTCCTTAGCAGTAGTTTTGTCCTGTTTTCCAGTCAAAACACATTAAATTCCTATAATTCAGTTTATTTTGTAATCTGTAAAAAATAATATTGTTTTTTTAGAGTATATGCCTTGAATTAATTTTTCTGACTGTGTTTGGCAAATTGTTTTTTTTTATTCTGAAAAAAATTCACAAACTGAAAAACTTAAAGGGATAGTAACTGCAAATTTAATTTTTGGGTTGAACTATTCCTTTAATTCCGAACACAAGTCTATATCTGGCACAATTTTTATTCTCAGGTAAATTTGTGTTTAAGGATGTGTGGATTGGAAAACCGGATAAACAAGAGAATGGTTTTTGCAGTGCACATCAGCTCTCTGTGTTCTCGGGCTGGTTTGAACCTCAGAATCTGCTTCCCAAAGCCTCCTGAGATTCCAGGGAGCCAATATCCGATAAATGAAGGAATTTTATAAGCCACAACACAGTTAAAACCCCAGACATTTGTTTTATCGATATTCTTTTGTTTGTTTTGCTCAAGTCACAGAATTTCCTTCTATAAATGATACTGTCTGTGAATATATGAACTTATAACTAATAAGGTTTTCCTTTTTTACTTCTTTGAAATACTGTATTTAATTGTTATTTCCGTAGAAAACCTTGTGTAGGGTTTCGTTTTCCTAGCTTTTGTTTTTAAACCTCAGTCTTTCCTGAGGTCTGCTGTACTGGATAGAGACTGTTGTCAAAAGCTCGTATACAAATATCTGTGTGTATATATTTACAGTAACTGTGCTTACCTGTTAAGCCAACAAGCACTGAGATCGCCTTTAGACCATTAGTTTTCTGCTTAGAGAAGTGCACGTGCGAGGCATCCACATACAACTGATGTGTGTGGCACGAGATCCACACCTGAATGTCTCTGCTTCCTGTTATTTATAATAGAGGCATTTACTCCAAGCCAAGGGTTTAAACCTCAGTGTATTTTAAGTAATAGTAAGCTTATAGGCTGTGATTGTGCCTGAGGCAGTTGTGATAACACTGATGTTGTTTACCTGATGAATCAAGACCTAATCACTTTTTAAATGTGATTTAATGAAGCTAATGACCTTTTATAAATCACCTGTTAGCCCCACCTACAAAATTTTACAAGAGTAAACGTATTACGAAATATAAGATAAACCGTGTTAAGTCAGTCAGTCGTGATTATAGACAAATTGAAGTTTACTGAATGACAAATCATGATTTACCCCTTATTTTCTACAGACCTTAATCAAGATAGACGCCCAGTCTAGTTTCACGCAAATGAAAATGAGGCCGTGAGGAAGAGACATGCAGTCTGTTTTCCAGGAATGGAAATCCGGTTTTTCAGAAATGTTTCCAGACTCCAGAGTCTGTCCCTCCATGGTTTTCATTGGAATTGAACTAAATGTTGGTCTATAGGGAATTATTGTTATCCTGAAATGCTGAATCATAGCAGAAAAATGTTCTTTGGAAGTTACCGTAAGACGTCTTCCCTCTAGTGTAACGCACCTCAGACATGACGCAATTAAAGTTCTTCCCAACAATCAGGCAACGTACCGTACAAGCTTAAACGTGTTTTTCTCTCAGATCTTTGCCAAAGAAAAGCGCTAACAGTCTAGGGCAAATTTTATGATGCAGAGTCAGGCTTAAACCGCTGCGCTAAACCAGCGGATCTGTTTCAGGTTTCAGATGTATTTTATCAGCACAACTAGTTCCTCTAATGTTTTCTGATGGTTTCCCTCTGACCTCTTAACCTGCAGCGAGAGTGATGTGCAAAATGTTGGCACCTTTTTAACGGTTATTTTAGAAAGACAATATTTGCACCTTAAACCCATTCCTAAACCTCATGTTCTTAAAGGTACAGTTCAGCCAAAAATGACAAGCATGTCATTTCATTCTGAACCTGTGTGATGGGCAGAACATTGATTCTTTGCTTTTCATACAGTAAAATGTGAATAAAAAGTTTACACAAAGTTTTAACATGATCTCTGATAACCTGCAATGTTTAATTGGTGGCTACGATTGCTGGTCACCATTTTAAATGTACAAAACAGAGCAGTTTTAACATCCGGCCTAAAATCTCCTTTTTGCTCTGCAGAGGAAAGAAAAAATGAAATATGTGGAATGAAGTTAAAATATTTTTATGTTCTGGTGAACTGTCCTTTTAAAAACGAATCTATACATTACGCCAGACTCCCTCTCATGAATGTCATTCTGAACTGACCCCTCGTTCATATTCAGAGGGGGCAAAATTGAATTTGAGCAAATTGTCATGGCTAGACAGAATTAATGCATTGAATGAAATCACCGCTTATTGAACGGCCTCGCATGATGAATCTATCAAACCTGATCCCATCCCATAATGCACCTGTCATCCACCCCTCCTTTTTCTATTTAGATGATGCCTCTTAGCTAAATGCCTCTATGAAACAGAAATTCCTATATTAGCTATAAAGATTATGATATTACCCTTTTGTGCTAGATTGTCTCTTGAATGTAATGGATTTTGTACCTGTATTTTTCTAATTCCGATTCAGTCTTTCTGTATGTGGTCGCTTTATATGGAGGAATTCTACCTACGCTGCTTCTTAAGTGAGTAATTTGTAAAAACTTCCAGTCATTCTTCAGACACAAACCCTGACCTCTGTAGTGCGCAGTATAAACGCTCCCGAGAGCAATTCGGGTGTGACGTCACTTTCGCTTTTATGCATTTAGACTAGAAACGCAATAGCGGTGATCGCAGGTATCCGTTGCCAAACCTTCTGCATTTCACCCTCTTGACTAGTTTTGAGTTTAATAACCTAAATATGCACCCTGTAAAAAGTCATATTTCTTTGTACAAGAATGTATGTTCATGGCTTAAGATGCAGTTGTGACGCTGACTCTTTTAAAGCGTCCCCCCACATCCCAGTCTGATTTCTCTGAGGAGTCTGATGCTCTTGTGTGTTTGGTCTGATTGTTGTCACTAGTACTGTATGATGCAATGATGTATGGATCTGATTGTTACAGCCCAGTTGTTGATGCAGCCTTGCCTTACTGAACCCCTGTGTAGAGAGGGAAACCCTTCGCCATTGTCCTTCTCACCCGGTCTGATGTCATAACACTGTCTGCTGACACAAATGTTATTCTTTATGTTAAACACCTATTAAAGTAACATACATGTAAAACTGTCTGCTGTCTTGCTTCTAATACAGATGCAGAACCACAAAAGTTTGGGTAGATAGTCAATTAGTCTATATATTGGCATTTTTTCAGTTAGCCTAGCATAACATTCCTGTTGTTGGATTGGAGAGAAATTAATACACAGAAGATTACAAGAATAGTTCAAATACTTTATACTATATTTAGAAATGAACCGTTGTGAACCGTTCCTTTAAGGTTGTGTGGGCCATGTTTTTAAACATGTGTGAATGTAGCTGTCAGACATAACAGGAAATTGGAGATATTGCACCATCAATACAAACACCTACATTAACATTTGGGACTATTGGATGGAGACATATGTGTGAATACTGATAACATCTTTAAGACTTTAGTCATTAGAATGACGTGTTCATGACCTTAACCGTATCTACACCATCACACTGTGCAAGTGTTTATTACTTTACACTTACTCTTTAGTGATTGTATTCCATTGAAATATAAATGTAAAATGAATTGTCCTAATGTGGGACACTTAGTTTCAGTGGGTGTGGCTTATCCCCAAACCAATGAATACCAACCAATGAAAATGATAAACAAAACAAAGCTATACTGCCATGTGATCAAAGTCACATGACCTAATATCATTTTGATTTAACATGTTGGCTTAACATTGTAATTTTATTACAGGTCCAAAATACAGAAAGTGTCCCACATTAGGGCAATATATGAAACCCTATGACCCTATATGAAATACAGGAATGCTGTCAGCGGCATCTCGTCTGTGGCGTGTTTATAGATTTGTGTTTAAATGATTTGTAGACGATGTTTCTGTATTTATGTTAATAAACCATTTGAAAGTAATTTTGTATATATATCTTTGGATTAAATTTGATCATTTTAATGCTAAATTAGTTATATTAATGACAGGAATACCAGAGTATTCGTGGAATAGAAATGTGTGTATTTCACTTAATACATTGTACATACTGTTGTTGTGGATATTACCATCTGAAGAAATGATAGTTTCTGCTTTATGTCATTGTGTACAGTACAAATAGACTCCCAGTCTAATCCCAGTGCCATTTACAAATCAATATCCTGTGTGGTGTTTCTGTAATCCACAGTTTTACATAAATGATCAAATAAATGCACTATATATAGTTTCAATGTGTGATCACAATACTTGCTGTGTGTGTGTGTGTGTGTGTGTGTGTGTGTGTGTGTGTGTGTGTGTGTGTGTGTGTGTGTGTGTGTGTGTGTGTGTGTTAAGCATTGTGAAATGTTGTGGTCTCCCTTTTCAGTATCTTAGGGCATCATGTACATGCTTTTACTTAAAAAGCAGAACCTTTGAAAATAAAAACTGAAAAACACACAGACCTCTGCCATGTTTGTTATTAAAATTCATTAATAGTAATATCATTCTCCCACCAATCTAATGTACTTATACAAAGCACACCAACAAAGACAATGAAACATAAAACTTCATTTAAATATTAAGAGGTTTTGTTAACACAGATAAGTCCACAACCAACTAGATTAGATCTCAGATTAGATTAGAGTAAATTTAGAACAAATACCATGTTGCTATAGGTCTGTGGTTGTGTATTGAAACAGAAAGAGATGGTATCTTTATTTCAATACGCCCAGTTCAAACCAAAGTTTATCTTGAATGCTTTGCTCAGAAGGATTGGTGATTAAGGCTGTGGGTGGGCATATAGACAGGAAGTTGTCACATATAACACACACTGTGTGTCTCTCTTTCTCTCTGTTCAATAGTGTCTCGCATGCTAAGAGCAGCTCAGAAAGGGTGTCAACATGTTTTTAAATTATTTGAACTATTTTTTCATTTTGACTTTACCGGATCTTCTGTACACAGGTAGGAGACTCAAATTCTTTGTTTACTTGCTTTGAGTTTCAGTTCTCATTCACTGGGGTTGTGGAAGATCAAAAAAGTCTTCGCTAGGCTGGTTACACTGAAAACCGAGTATATAAACAAGCAGTAGATTGTTCTATAACATCTTTGACTTTTTAAAGTTTTCATAATTCATGTAATAAACATTTACTGTATATTTGAAGGGAACAAACATGCTGCTGTTGGCAACACTAAATGTATTTAATTCACAGATGCAGAAAATGTCATCAGAGCAGTCAGAGGAGAATCTGTCCACCTGCCGTGCCCCTTATTTTCTATTAATAGTAACAGAACATCTGTAGTCTGGAGTAAAAACGACACAAGCAGAACGATTATTTGTGACTATCAGATTGATCATCTGAACAAAAATTCATCTGGACATTGCTCTTCTCGTTTCACCTTTGACACAGACTCTTTTAATCTGAGTTTAACAAATGTTCAGTCCAGTGACTTTGGACTTTTCATTTGTAAAATGTCAAGATTAATTCCACCACCAACAGTGGACAACTATACAACTGTGACGCTCTATGTTGAAGGTAATTTTGTCTTTCATACAACACATATTTTTATTTGGTGTATTTTGTTGTAAAATATCACTCTCAGATAATCATCACTAATGCTCAATGAAACGTATCGCTTTCCTTCATTTTTCGTCCTGTTTTGAGTAAAATATCTAAAACGTCTTAAGTGTTTATTTACATTGCAAAAGGCTTGATATATATTACCTTTATTGTATTTTTTGTAGGTTTGTTTTATGAATCAGAAACAAAACTTAAGATATATTCTCTGGAAAACTTACGCACTTAAAGTAGACTTGTATTAAGCTGGTTGGATGAGACTAAAACAGGACTAAAACAAAGAAAGTTGGTCAAGAAGTCTATTTTGCAGTCACTGTTGATCACTGTCATCTTTAAACTCAAGTTGTGTGTTTAAGTTGTGAGACCCACTATCAATATTTGTATTTGTATTATTTGCTCTATGATCTTCAATGGCAGATGCGCTCTCACTGCAGAGACTGAACAGCAGTAACTCCAGCTGTGTTGAGCTGCGCTGCTCTTTGGAAGTTATGAAGGCTGAGCTGGTGCACTTTACCTGGAGAAGAGAGGGTCAGAGTTTAACTCATCCTGCCTCTTCTGTGAACATGAGCAGTGAGCTGCGTCTGTGTAAACCAGACTGGCAAGACGGAGACACGATTACCTGTCAGGCCAAATACTTAGACAAAACACTTTATAAGAATATAACGCTCCATGCAAGCACAGGTGAGTCAAATGAACGAGTTCAACTTTATCATCTCATCTCATAGTCCCTGAATAACAAAACAACATTAAAAGATCTTTAGAACACTGTGGTTAAATGGTTTTTAGTGACCTCTGTACCAAGGCTAAAACCACATGACTGGTGGCTAAATGATGCTTTGTGCCTCGTTGTATCAAATGAAATTATTATTATTTCTCCTACCAGACAAAAAGAAAAGTCATAATACATACCCCTGTTTAAAACTCTAACTATATTTATAAATATGTTAACTATTGTCTACAGAAGACTTTAATTTGTTTACGCTGTTGAACAGAAAAACAGACAATTATGCATTATGCGTCTGACACTTCTGCGTGACAGATTGTGTTGTGATATTGATGCATTGTTGTGTTGTGTTCACTGTTGTGTTCCAGTCACAGACAAGCCATGGACTCTAATAATCGCATGTAGCAGTGTTGCAGGACTCATAGTCTGTCTACTTCTGGTTGCTGTTCTTTGCAAATGTGAGTGTAGTTTTATATACAACCCAGATTGCTTCAGTCCACACAACGCTTTTGCTTTCCACAGGGGAAATATTTGACTGTTTAAAAATATCTAATGATAAAAACAGGAAATGAAGGCATTAGTAGGCTTTCTCAATAATGCAATCATAGTTACAAAAAAAGGTGGCAACAACGTAGCGGAAAAAGTGACCATCCTTTGCTCCTAATCTTTCAGCATCTATATCATGCTGTTCTTGTTGCTGTCACTGTGACGGTGTAATCTTAAAGAAACAGTTCACACTGAAATGGGAAATAAATCTGTCTTTAACTGGCCCACTTGTGGAATATTTAAAGACTTTATATTTTAAGACATACGGACATCCCCTGTTTTTAACTCAGATAGTGGGTATGTCATGCCATCGCAATTCCTTATATAAAAACTGGCCCCAGAAATAACTGCGGTAACATGGAAAGTGGGAAACTCATTTTAAGGGGAACTTTAAGGGGAACTTTACAACTTTTCAGGGGAAAATGATCGCAGCCTCCACTAGATGGCAACAGACAGGCATTGGTTTCATACCACAGTTACTCGTCACAGTACCTACAATTACAGTCAATGTATTTAACTATGACGTTTGATTATTATTTATTGCTTGTGAATTATTTATTTTAATAACTGCATATTACATATTACAAGCCTCTGTTAGAATCAACACAAAAAAGCATTTAAAGAAAAGAAGCATTATTTTCTAATAACACTTACATAGTTTACATACATATATCAGTCGGATTGTGTTTATCTGTAAAACAAGATATTTGTTTGTATATGTGTTCATTGTATTTATCAACAATTGTAATAACACTGACTTTAAATGACTGGTTGATTTTGCAGGCAGAAAGAGAGAAAGAGGTAAAAACGTGGTATTCACCAATAAAGTGTATGAGCACTTTAGTTTCGGAAGGATTGTCCAGTCCCCGGCGTCTGCTGTTCGTCCACAGAGAGAAGAGTGTATTTATGAAAACTGACCCGAGCTGTTCGTGTTACTCAAAGCCATCGAGTCGAGATACAAGATGATGCCACGATACGCTGCTTTTAGGAAACGCAGCCATGCTGAATATTTAACGTAATCTGACGTAATGCATGACGTAATGATGACCTAATGCAGAGGGTCTTACAGAGTGTTTAACCATCATATAAGTGAGGCCGGGGCTAGTTGTCACACGTAACACCAGTGCATAGTTACAGTTTAAAGTTTATGTTTAAATGTCATTCTCTGAACTGTTGACACGAGGCTTTATAGTTGCTAAGGTACAACTTTCCTATGCGAAAACTTGCAGAGCCGGAGACTGTTCTACTCTAGTAAAGGTTTATTTAGATCTGGCCTTTTAGGAGTTAGGAGTGTCATGTATACAAGCACTATATACAACCACAGGAGTGTTATGTAATGAATTTGTGATTACGGACAGGGGTGTCACATATATGCTCCACAATTATTTCATGTGACTTCATTTATGTTTTTAGTTATTACATTGTAAATAGTAGGAGTTGTACATTGCTATATATTTGTAAATAAATAACAAATGTAATACTGTAACACCCTTTCGTGTGAAATTCTTGCTTCTGTGAGTCACACAGGATGTAGAAACCACATTTTTACGTTTGGGTTTAAAGTTGCATTACCAAATTGTGATTTTTTGCTAACATAAATCTAGACACTCAAGCATGTCAATAATACAGTTTTAATTTTATGTTATCTAACTTTGCACACAATGAATCATAGATCTAACCTCTTCAGAAAATTTTCCCACACTCAGTTTGAGTTTAGCAGACATGTGATTCAAACATGTTGTAAGTTTCTTACGGTGTGAATTATTTTTAAGCAGCTGTGAAGGCAGTTGTGAACTTACGTACCGCCCACCCACACATGCCCACTTAACAAAGTGGGTGATGGTTAACATAATACCAAGAAAGACAGACATAAAGAAAAAAGAAAGAAGAAAAAAGAGGAAAAAATGAGTGAATATATATATATATATATATATATATATATATTACATATTATAAATATTATATATTAATAATTATGCATTATTTCTTTGTCTGTAATTTCTTTGTTTGTTACTTTTGCACGTTTTCATTTATTCACCTTTAAAACAAAAATTGCAAAAATATAAACAAAAAACATTTGTACAAATTGTAAAAAGAAAGAAATAAAAAAAAAACGTGAACAACAGCTAACAACAGGGAAGAGGAAACGACACCCACAGCCTAGTTTCACATCATAAGGTACTTTCAGTACAACACAGTAGAGTCAGCAGCAACAAGCTGCATTTCCCGGGACAGAGGGATGGTGAGTGTTCATATCGAACTACTGAGAGACAGTCACACAAGTACAAATATAGTGTCTTTACTGTGACACATATTTCGTTCTCATCTGTTGTTTCGTAGACATTTGTGTATCTGTTCTGTCACTGCACGACAACTCTTCATGCTGCTGAACAAGGTTTACATTAATATCTATATTCTAAATCATAGCTCAAAAATACGTTCCTGTACCTGTGTCGGTTTTTGTGAATAATTTAAAGCATAAAAACATCTTTGCAGTGCTTTTCACCGGCGTGTTGTCGGTGGATGTTTCTGTCTTCAGTTTTTGGTAAGAAAAATGTCATTTTGATTTTTGAAACACGATATAATGAAGGACATAAATGTGCTTCACATATATGTATACAATATGATATAATATAATGTGTATAATATTCGTGACATGGAATATTATATTTACATACAGTTTGATAAATAATTCACAGTGCAACAAGTGTTTTTTAAATATAGCCTGTTAAATTGATCAGAAATATTTGTATGCATTGGAAATACTAAACAGAAAACAAAAAAGTAGCATAAATATACAATTTATGGCTTGAAGTGCATAACAATGTCATTTTTGCTGGTCTGTCTTTTTCGGTTGTTGGCAGTGCAGCACACACAGCAGTAACAGCTCTGTATTATCATCAAGGAGATTCTGTTAATATCAGCTGCAACTATTCATCTTCAAATACATCCTTCACAGTGGAACTTCACAAAAATAATAATGCTTTGTGTTCATATATGAATATAAAGTCATGGATAAAACAATCGTGTAATGAACGTATCAGATCTATCTGGATTCCAGAGACTTATGAAATATTATTTGAGCTGTCAAATCTTCAGATAAATGATTCTGGTACCTACAACTGTACTGTCAGGAGAATTATCCCACCACCTGAAGTGGTTCTGGGTGCTGAAACAACAATAGTCAGAGTTAATGGTAAGTCAGCTGTATTTAATAACAATAAACATTACAAATAACCATACAACAAACATACAAATATGTATTTTAATCTATAACAAGAAATGGGTACACAGTTAGTTTTTAAAATGAGAGTATTGTAGTATTGAAATAGTTTTATGAGGTTAATGCCACATTCAAAATATGAAGCATTTTCTACAATCTTTCTACATTAGTGCCTCCTAAGTTATTGGTGTCCTGTGTGAAGAAGCCTAAAGGATTATCCACAATTCTCTGCAGCGCTGAGGGATTTTACCTCACTGCTCCTGAGCAGCAGTGGATGAGAAACGGGGAAACAATGAACAACTCATCCTCACACAAGCAGGAGAATTATACCTCCAATGAGAATGGATCGTTCACTTTTACCTCACAGCAATTTTACCTGGAGTTACCGCCACAAACGTTTAATAATGTAATTTATTCCTGCTGGTTAAACCACTCATCTCTAAACAAACCTCTCATAGCCAATATATCCAGCACTGCCTGCTATGACAAAAGTAAGTACAGTTATTTCACATTTAAATCTGTATAAAAATGTGTTATGTATTTTTATAGTACAACATAATACACATACATTTTTAGTACATGTATAAATGTATGCTGTTAGAAGCATGAGGAAGTTTATGACAAGTCTTTTAAATGTCATTTTGCTCAATATGTTTCTTCTTTAGGTTTAACTCCTGCAGCTGTAACTTTGTTTATGATTGTGGCATTTTTCACCTCC
The DNA here is from genome assembly GCA_036877545.1 of Yasuhikotakia modesta. NCBI lineage: Eukaryota > Metazoa > Chordata > Actinopteri > Cypriniformes > Botiidae > Yasuhikotakia > Yasuhikotakia modesta. The sequence continues at coordinate 29,319 of JBAJNP010005077.1, forward strand.
GCTGTGCTGATTGTATTTGTGATTTTTGCAGTCATGTGTAAATGTTACAGTAAGTTTCAAACCTGATTTCCCTTTATACTCTTAAAAATAAAGTGTTTAGAACCCACTTAAAAGAACCTTTTGTGAAACAGAAATGTTCTATGGATCATAAAAGTTTTTTATAGAACCGTATCGGTAGAAATAGTTCTTCCATAGGGCATTACGTAGCATAATTTTCTCACTAAACAGTAGTTTAGTATTGTGCTTTAAAGAGTTCTTGAAAGCGGTACATAAATAAATAAATAGATAGGTAATTTTAGCTAACACAAGCCAAACACAGGCCTAATGTAAGGTTTTTCACTTATATTAAAAACACAATCTAAGTTTAATAGTTAAAATGTACTAGAGGCAAAACATAAACAGCTAAAATGCACACAGTCTTTAACAAATAAGGTATTATGATCTTTCTGAGGGCGATAAAAGTCTATAATTATTACATCTGCAAAATGGGTAATAAATTTTAAGCCCGTAGACACAAAATTAGCCACAAATCTCCCACTTGTTGTATCAGTTCCTGGTTTTATTGGTAAGCCTTAATAACCTCAACTGTCTATAAGTTTAACCCCACAAAAATCAGTAGATGCTATTATTAACAAAAATATGTAACATATACACCAACTAATATTCTGATAATATTCTGTGATAGGTAGCCTTTATCACATGCAATGACTGAACGATCTCTCATGTTCTTTCAGGAAGTGAACAACGTCAGTATGCTGCAGGCACTGGTGTCACCTCTGAGCCTCAGCTACAGTCTGAATTACTGTATTCATCGCTGGGTGAACATCATCCAGTACCATGCAGCAGAAATGTCAGTGTCTCCTAGTGAGGTCTGGTCACCTCTAAACACTGACATCTTATAGTAACAGATCATATAGATCATATGCATCTCATTCACTACCCTTATAGAATTTACCTTATACAATATATAGAAATATACACCTGCATACCTCTGAAATCAGTTTGATTTTTACCTTGAACGTTCATTGAATTGTGACTGTATACAAAATAAAAGTTATATGATCCGATCAACTATGTTTCAGTTTCTATTTGAAAATTACTAATACAATGACAGATAAAC
>JBAJNP010005078.1:0-30437 GCA_036877545.1 Yasuhikotakia modesta
TTGATCATTGCTGAAAAGATGAAGTGAATTATGGAGAAGAATTATCAGTGATCAGTGATCAAGAATTATCATTGTCAGTGGTGACAGATGTGTGTGTGTGTGTGTGTGTTTGTTTGTGTGTGTGTGTGTGTGTGTGTGTTTGTTTGACACAGCGAGAGAGAGAGAGAGAGAGAGAGAGAGAGAGAGAGAGAGAGAGGAGGTGTGTATTAGTATGTCAACACATGCATGTTTCTTGTTGAGAGTTTGTTAGTCTTGTGGTTACTTGGCTTGACCGGTTGCCAATAAACCATCTGTGACCCAGACCAGTTCTAATAAACTCAGAAAATGTTACCTTTACACAATGTAAACAAACAGGGTGAATATTTGTGCCACGTACAGCAGTTTCAGTGTTAGTAGCTGTTTGTGTTGGTTATAGTTCAGAAACATCTCAGAAGTTCCTGCTTGGAGTTCCACTTCGTTTGTACTAATAAAAGAAACATTAATTTGCGTGTTTGAGGAATTCATGTGCTTAGTGAGTAATGCCTGACTGTGGCTGATGCCACGTGCCTCACGGATAGCTGATTTTGGCCAAAAACTCTGTCAGTGGCCACCAGGCTGATCGGCTGCTAGTCATCTCTCAGCAGATGAGTTTTCCAGACACCAGAGCTCACAGTTGGGAAGTTAGCATGTATAAGCAACGTCTGGTCATTGTGGTCCTGATCTGTGAGCGTAATATACATATATTAGTCCCTCAGGAAAGCACATATATGGCATTAAGCCCATGAGATCTTAAGAAGAACAATAAAGGTTGGAGATATGAATTTCCGGCATGTGGAGTTTATTAAAAGCCAATCCCGTAATCCCTGCCAGTGGGCATCAGTGAGGCTCATTAGCATCAGAGAAGTTTCTCAAGTAAATATTTGTGAAGGGGGGGTGTTGACTGAGGGCTGAGCAGATGTTTACAGGGGGTGTCTGTCCCAGTATGTGGGCTGCCTGTCCACAGCTGCATCTTTAATTAAGACCTGACAAATCTGAGAGTTTAGCATCAGTGGCTTTCATTTGGTGAGATTGTTGTGGGTTCTGGAGTTGATGGTGAATCATATTTTGGTGCATGGTCAGCTGGAGATCTGCTTAGATGTGGTTTTTAATGGCTTCCTGCCGTTGAGTCTGGATCAAATCTGGTTCAGCTCCAGTGTTGGTTAAAGACTGATTCTTCCTGAGAGGTGTTTTGATTATAATCAAGACCTTTAGATAAAATGACTGAGATTTGATTGGCCAGACAGGTGACATAGTTTCTGGTAATAATGTTTGTTGATGTTTGTTTACCTTTATTTAAACTCACCACTATATCTTAGAGTGAGATAGGAAACCAGTAGGATGAGAGAGGGGAAATGAGACTTTGAATTGGGACCAGATTGGATTATGCACATGTAAACAGTTGTGTATGTACACCAAACACATTCCCACTGTGGCTTGATTCAGTCAGAATCCAGAAGACTTCTGAAAGCACGGACACCCTCACAGACTGGTGGTTCCTCACCAGAGTGACTGTGGTGTGGCTCCTGTAGCTTGACTCTTGTCCAGAACCAGCGCAGGTCTGGCCCAGACCCGAAACGCAACCATTGCAGCCGCTGCGCTGAGGTTTATTTATCTAGGCATACGTTGGAAACCCAGAACCCAGGATTTGGAAGCGTCTGCCACGTTAGGGCTTTTAAATGGAAACTAGAACGTCTCTGCTCCCCTTTTCCCTCACATTCTTTTCTTCTTAGGTTTTTTGGGGGTAAGTCTGTTCTCAGATGGTGTCTGGGACAGCTTGACTTAAGAAACTAAAAGCCTCCAAGCATGTTGGAAAAATGATCAATGATTGTAGAAGACAATTTAGGGAAAAAAAGTATTGTTTTTTCCCCCATCCAATATTGTTTGGATTTTCTGCTCTTTCATTAAGTTTGATTTATTTGTAAGCAAGTTTCTCTGAGAAAAGTGTTTCAATAGAAAAGGAAAATTAAAATATGTTATTGTATTAGTGAATTATGGGCTATGAAGAGCCTCATTTATAACCAGCTTGCCAGGGAATTTAACCAGCGTGGTTCACAGCTAATGAGCACCTACTCAGCTTTGACTGTTTTTTTAGTTGGATATCAAGCAAAAGGTTTGCTCTCATACATGTTTTTTATGCCTGTCCATAATGATAAGCATGAAGAAAAATTTTAATATAAACACAGAATCAATATTTAAACAACAACGTTTCTAAAATTCTCAGCCGAAAATTAAGCGGCAAAATTTATAACACAACCTGTATGTCTGTTTGTCAAATACATTTTGTCATGATCATTTGTCTGATGAGAATCAGTTCTGCTTTGTGTCAACCAGGGTTGAAATTTACCTTCTCTGCAGGAGCCTTCAGTGTTGGTCGCAGTGGGACACACACTTCTGCTCTGAATGAACGCTCTAAACTCTTACAATCGCAGTCAAAATAAAGTCCGGAAAAACATGTGGACCACATTATCGCCAGTGCATTCTTGTGACTGACCAGATTAATGTGAAAAAATGGGTTTACATCATTCTTAACACTACAGTAGTCTGTCATCATTTATGCTTTTGTCTACAGGGAACGTGGGAACGAAAGAGAGAGAGAGGCACTTCAGTTAAAACTGAAGACCCTCTACTTAGAGGAAGATCTGTTTGTCATCCATTGAGCTTCTTCATGATATAATACCAGCACTTTCACCCAAAACTGTTTCATTTTTTTCCTGGTGACAGCTAGACAATAATTTATTGTGATTCTGAAAGAGCATTTTTCCAAAAGTCTAATGAAATCCAGAGGAAAAGAGTTTTTGAACTACTTTTCGTTGGTACAGGGGCCAAACTGGGGACACGGTGACCTGGGGTCACCTTTTCATCACACCACATTGTATGTTTCCTTGCTGGTTTTTTTTTGTCCAGTTGATGGATTTGTACAAATTGGTTTGCAAGTGTGTGTGGATTTAACATCCATATGTGTCACCGGGGGTTCAGAGCAGAGATTAACAGTGTAATTCTCAGTGTTTGAACTTCAGTCAAAGCATTTTATATTTCTGGGTTCACCACCTATTTTAGATCATCTTAAAAGTTCATGCTTATACATTCTAATCGTGAAATATGAAGGTCATGTCAACCTTTGTGATGTTCTTTGAGGAAAAGTCACCTCAGCAAACCGTACAGTTTTCACTTTACCCTGTATTGTGACTGAAACCGGACCTGCCTCAAGGTTCTGTCAGTCAGCTGTAATATCCATACATCTCTCTGTCTGTGACTGACAGACAGCAATGATTGACAGCTTAATTGTTTAGTCTCATCCATGATGAGGGTCTGTTGACGGTTGGAGGAGGTCAGGTCGAGTGATGGAAGTCCTTCAGACCTCCTCCACCACCAGGAGCTTTAGGCTGATGGTGAGGGAGCTTCACAGTGGACCTACATGAGAGTGTTTGTTAATCCAAGACAAACCAGTGACCAAGATCTTGTGTTCTTAACATAAACAGGAGCCAAACGGTCCATGTGTAAACAAAGACGCTTCTGAAAGAGATAAACCAATCAAATTCTGTTTTCAGAACGGAATGCGTAAAATTGGGAAACAAGAAGGTAAAATTTCTCTTCTTGCGCAAGACTTTTATGAGCATTAACAAGGTTAATAAATGCTGTTCAGCTACCTGTACTATGTTCTAGACTACTATGTTCTAGAACAGTATTTGAAGGATATAAAAACACAAATGCCAATGTAAAATGAACATCTGAAGTCTGTGAGATGTGTAAAACCAGTAAAGTTGACATTAGTGTAGTTTGCACAGTTTTATAAGCACTACTGGTTTGGACTTTTATCGCTGGCAGCATCACATCACCACCACCGTAAAATCTTCCTGTAGGTTTGGATGTTTGTTGGAGCTTCGTGGATCTTGTTGCCATTGCCAGAAGATGTAGTTGCATCCAGGCACCGTAGATGCTCAGTGTTTGAATTGCCTGTGTCTGTTTACAGGGTTCCACTGTTTCAACATTGACACCAGTAATCACAGGATCATTAAGGGACCCAGGCAGACGCAGTTTGGCTACACTGTCCAGCAACACACAGCTGGGGGGCAGAAGTGGTAAGAAACTATTTCTACATCTTCAGATGTCTTATTTTAATCTTCTTCTTTACAGGTGAAGATTAAAGCACTTCACACTTCTTATGATGTATGCACATGAGGGAACGTTCTCTTAACGTTGGCTGTTGTTCTGTCAAGTTTCCTCAAAATTATCACAAAAATATTTTCTTGTGTTAACGTTAATAGAACATTCTTTTAACAGTATAAATCCATATTTCAACGTTATTTGGTTAGTTGTTAGTGGAATGTTTTAAAAGGTTACAGAATAAATGTTTGAATAACGGGCCAAATGTCCGTAATAACTAAGTAAAAAGTCATGGCAACCAACAATTTTACTAGTCCTCAGTAAATAAAACGGCTTATAAATTGACCAGATTGTTTTTCTTTAAATCTAATGTCTTACACATGTTTCTGTGAGAATGAGGTTTAAGGGTTTGGTTAGGAAATAGAAAAAATCATTGGCCTGATATAAAATCCCACTGGCCTGATAAGGAGACCCCACTGATGTAGTGAAACGGCCATCGTCACATTTTCCATTGTACTCACTGTAAGATCATGAAAATACTATCTCACATTCCTGAGATAATAGTTGAATGGTTTGGTATGCAGTTTAAGTGTGAGTGTGTGTTGTCAGTTCAGCAGAACTGATGTAGGGGTGATATCAACAAAGACTTTCAAGTCAGTGGCTGCCAAACAGACCCCCATTCTGTCCCATTCACACTGCATCTGGAAACCATTAACGGGCCGAAGGGAATTTTCAGTGTGGCACATGCATCTGTGTCTGTGTGTAATGTTTGTATCATATTGTAGGAGATGTGTGCTGTCTGTGAATGAATGATTCACAAGCAGCGCAAACACCAGATCAGCAGAATTCACACACGACAGACCCAGATGAGGAAACACGCATCAGCACAATTCAACACAATAAACTGCTGAGATGTTGTTTGAAAGCCCAGTTAAGTCACATCGCTGTAAATTTACTTCTGTGTGTCACAGTTAATGTAATAAATGAATGAAAAACATGACCTCCTGATGAGATGAGAAGTAAAATAATGTTTTCTGCTTTTTCTCCTCATCTGCTACTATGTGTGTGTGTGTGTCCAGCTAACAATGGGAATGTTATTTCCATTTAGTAACAAAACTTGTTCAAAATGTTGAAACTAAACTAGTTTAGCTATTTATTTAAATTTAGTGACTTTTTGTAAAACGTTCCACTAACATCTTAAGAAATATATATAATTGATAACAATGTATTAATGTTACTGCAAGAAACTGCTTTTGAAACTCTTTTGAAAGAACTTAGCCAACATTAGCCAACATTTTGGAAACTTTTTCTGTTGGCTGTGTGTGTGTGTGTGTGTGTGTGTGTGTGTAAGAGAGAGGGAGAGACATTAGGGAGCTTTCGGTGTGTTTGTGCTGGCATGACTGTATGCGATAGGAGAGCAAAAGGATTTTGCAGGAATTGGCTGCGGACAGTAGCTAATCGCTAATGCACCGGACACTGAGGCCCTGCTGGATATATTTACTTGTGCACGTGTGTGTTGAGGTGCTGTCACACACTCCTTCCCAGGAAATGTCTTGATTTGTACAGGAATATCTCAGAGGAGAATGTTTTCTTCCAAGAAAGTAACAGAGTCAGATCTGAGTCCCGCTTGCAGCCTCTGATCACGGATAACAGCCAATACATTCATTCTGACAGTCAAGTTATTTATCTTGCAGTTTGTTGCTCTGGGCAGAATTCCTGTTATTTTCAGTGAAGTGACTAAAGTGTTTTGACATCGTGCTCTACAGGGGGTCAGTGGAGAGTTGCTAAACTACTTCTGAGGTAGTAATAGCTGTTGAGGAAGGGCTTTCATCCCTGGATCTGAAACAAGACAGTCCACTAAGGTCCTCAGCTGTACAACAAACTGTACTCATTTGAACCCACACATAAACATGTTCCAGTCCCTGTAAGTTTAAGCAACAGCCTTGTTCTGAGGTAGATAATACATAGTTTTCTAATAATCTAAAAACTGATTTTTCAGAACAGGATTTTAAAGCTGGAATGTGTAACATTTGCCTCTCTACTGTCACCTCTGTTTGAAACCTAAAATTGCAGGTTACATGAAATATTTTTCATTGATTATGTTGAAGTTAAAAGAGGCACTTTTAGTTAATTAGAAACAACTTCTTTTATTTTTAATCTTATTTAATTTTTTTTTTACCCAGAAAGTTACAGATTGCAGCTTTAAACTTTTTGCAGTATACATCGATTTCAAAAGTTTAGGAGGCACAGAAAGGGTTTCGGTGGTAAAAATAATGGGGGAAAGGGGGCTGGCAACACACAAATCAACTGCGGTTACTGAAACCAAGGAGTCTGTGGACTAGAAGGCGGTATGTAGTTGTCACTTTCTCAGAATCCTAACATGTAGGAATATTCTCCTCAGGTCAGTTCAACAAGAGATTTGGAACACACTCACTGTACTTCCTCCAAGACACCAGTGTCGTACTTTATATATTGGAACAGTCTCGGCTGTTCCTGCCATGTTTAATCGCAGATACATAATTACAGACTGGAAGCTTTAAAATTATCATGTTACAGTATCTGAATAACTATGTTCCACAAATTAGTGTTTAGCTTTTTTGCAGAAGATTAAACCACACAGTGAGTTCAGTAGCATGTAAGAGCCGTTAAAGACGCATGTTTAGTTTAATTCTACATTTAGCTTATACAGCTTTTGCTATTTTTTTCCCAAGCCAACATGACTGACAACTTGTCGTCTTGTCGTCTTGTTTGTTAAAAATAAACAGTTAATTTGTAATGTTAATGCTTAAAACCTGTGTTTTGGTTAAAATTGTTATTAAGTTTTTAGACAGTTTAGTTGTGCAGGTTTATAATAATGATTTCTTAAGCTGTCAGGTCCAAATTCCCAGAGAATAACAGTTTGGCTACTTTTGTCATAAGTATGTAAAGGAACCTGACATTTTATGTCCCAAACAGAGATTAGAATAAAGAGGCAAAGTTGCAAATTGCAGCTTTAATTTCTGTAGGCTGTTTAGGTTTGCATTGTTCACACAGCTATCCTAAACCATTAAACATGACTGAAGAAAGTTAGTGAAACGTGATCCCAGTTTTGTGCTCTGTGATGATAAAAGCAGATCTAGCTCTCATCGCACAACTCGCAGGAATCATGTGGGTGTTTCAGGACAGAGGGCATTTTAATGAGGAATAAATCCATTGGCTTTTCCAGGAATTTTAATGTACAGAACTAAAGCATACGAATAAAGCTTGTGTATACATGCAAATAGCAGAAGTCAGATTCAAAGCTTCTCTTAAAAGCTGCTTTGATTTAAACGCCATGTAGCTAATCCCGATTGTTTTACCTCACTGTCTCTCACGTTCATCTCTGTTGGGATAGAAACAGTATCAGAGCTCATGGACAGAGATAAAAAGGCTTTTACTATTGACACAATATAGTCATAAAAACACAGCTGAGTTTAGTTAAAACTTGTGAATGCATTATGAATGTATTTTTTCATTTAATTTCGATTTTTGCATCTAAATTTTGATGTTTATTTATTTATTTGTATTAATTGCTTCTATATGGCCAACAACGGGATTGATAATTGTATTAGTTTATTTGAAATTTTAACTTACGTTTTTCTTCAGTTAGAAAATGTCCATTAATTTTGAGTCTCCAGATGCTTCTCTCGCTTTCTTGGGTGGCCACAGCTGTACATCTGTGTAAATGGCCACAGATAGCCCTTGGGTTGGATGCACAGATAAACGTAAGCACATGTACACACACAGACATGAGACAAACACAGGCTGTTTATTTTCCAGAGGTTGCACTTGGAATTTCTTGCTGAGTGACCTTTGTGTCCTGTGAGCTCTGAACTCCACAGGTGACTGGAGTGTTGAAGTTTCCCTTCACGTCAAGTTTGTTTGATTTGTATAAGGCTTTTCTGTATCTCCTTATTAGCTGAATTAATTCTCCTAGGCAGCAATGAGATTGAATGGAGCACAAATGGAAGTCTTCCGTGTCTCATGTATTTCTCCTAGGATAAAGGTCATAAATGTGAGTTTCAACAGTGTCTCAAACTGAACTCAGATTTTCCTGCAGAACCAAAGCAACAATGATCAGATGAAATGAAACAGTTTGGTATACTCTTTCCTTTATTTTAATTGGTTGATGTAGATATTTAGAAAAAAGCATTTGTGTCTTATCAACGCGTCAAGGCACAAAACATGAAGGATTGCATGTTCTCGTCACTCAATAACTCACTTAGTAATAGACTGTGATTATGAAGAGTATAACATTTGTGGTGCACCTCTCACTCTTTTCCCAGCATGCAACACAAGTGTGATGAAACAGCTTGTCAGTTCACTCACTGACACTTCTATAAGACTATCACCATAAGCAGAGCACAGTTTTCTCACTCCCAAATGTGAAAACCATTCACACAGTGATGACTTTGCCATTCCTCACAGATTTTTCCAGAAGGTTTGGGCTGGTTGTGTGAGTTCTGTGGGAGATTGAATATGTAAAGGTTGTGTGTTTGCGAGGCCCTTTTATGCATCGCTGTTATCCCTTTATGAAGCTCTGTCGCAGTTAAACTAAATGCTTATGAGTTTGAGTGTGATTGTTTTAACAGATCTCTGTCGCATTGCCCTAGAAGTTCGACTGGACCGGATTATTATTCTCATCCTCATCTTTCTTTCTCTGTCTTGCTTTCGTTTTTGCTTTTTGTTTAGGTAGCCATGTCCTAAGCTGAACTACAAAACACTCAGCCAAAGGCAGCTATAAGACCCGTTAGAATCACAGTATTAATGGCAGAGAAAAATGTGCGCCCGGTCTGCGCTCCTTCTGTGAAGATTATTTCCAGAAACTTCTAAAAATATTTGTATGAACTTTGAGCTGCAGGCTTCTGTTGTTTTTATGTGTAATCTATTTCCTTATTTCATGCTCATTTCAGACTGCTGTCAGACCGTTTGGACTGAATGTGTCTATTAAGGCGACCAGCACAATGTGTACCATAATTCGACTGTAAACAGCCTTTGGGTGGATTGTAATTATTGTAACAGTAATAAGTAAAATCTGTCTGTTGGGGAAGATGGATCAAGATTTTCTGCAGCAAATGCAAGAATATTTTGTAGTCGAGGGGCCGGTGATGTTGACCCCTGACCTATAGCACTAGCGGAGATCTGAATCTCCGCTAGTGCTATAGTGTCGGATGTCAACTCCCTGAACCGCGCTGTCCCTGAGTTGGTATTGCTTCTGTGAGGAGCATTTATCTTTGCCACCCGTCCAAATCAGATGTCCGGACTTTAGATGTCCGATTACTGATTCAAATGTACTTCTTTCTTCTGTCAATTTGGCACAATGCATCAGTCCCTGTTTAAGTGTTTGAATCTCCGATTTTATGCAGATAAATGTGTTCCTGTAACGTAATTGGTGGAGCATTGCGTTAGCAGAGCAGAGGTTATGGATTTGATTCCACAGGGACTACACATACTAAAAAAAAATGTATAAGTTAAATGTATAAGATAGGTTGCTGTGAATAAATGTGTCTGCCAAATGCATTAATGAACATTCAGTATAAATATAGATAAAATACAGAATGCATTGCAAGAGGTTTATGGTGTGCTGAAGTATATATTCTTAAACCAGAAACAATTGCTCCAAATAATTGCACCCAGCTTGCTTTTTAAGAATAAGTTAATAATTAAACCTGCTGTTTAAGAGTTTAAGTACTGCTTAGAGTTGTGAACTAACCTTCAACTTATACTGAGTAGGGGCGAATTTGCAGAACTAGAGAAAATGTTACGTTTTACAAGAGAGCTACTCTTTAAAAAGGCAATTATCTCATGGATCATAAAAATAACTGCCTTTTACAATGAATGGACTTTTGTTTCTCATGTTTAGTGGTTTTACGGCCACAGATACAGTGTATTTATTGGTATCATATTGTTTTTGCCATAAACTAGTTATGAATGACATTTTAAGCTCCATTCTGGCCTGTCACTGCTTCCTAATTGGAAAGTCAAGCAAGTTTGTCCTTCCTTTGAGAACACTGTACTGCACAAAAGAATTCTGTGTCTTTTTTATAAACAGTTTAAAACCAAAATATCCGTCTTGCTGTCTTTCAGGATGTCTGGTGTTCCAGTGATCCGTAACTCGTTCATTAAGCTTTTCCCAGCTGCTTGATGAATGAAACAGTCTGGGCTTTATAAAGCGACATGCTTGCATGAGAACTGTCGACCACACTGCAGTACCTGAGGTTAGATGTCAGGCGTGTCACCATTAATGCAGCGATACATGTAGTCATAGGATACATGCGCATATTTCAGCATGTGCACAAACAGTTGTCAGCTGCGAGTCGCATATTTAACCGCCTGCATTGATGCATTACCTCAACTGTCAACCTGTTTAAACTTTCCTCAAACAACAGATTCCACTCACCTGTCGTCTCTCCAACCCAGCTAACAGGGAACGTTCTCAGAATGTTTGCTAACATTCTCAAAGTATCATTAGCACAACTTTTTAACATTATGTATTTAATATATCAAACACGTTCATTTTAAGTGGTTAGTGGAATGTTTTAAGGACTTAGCAGAATTTAAAACGTTTTAAAAATGTTCTAATGAAGGAATAATGGTAATAAAACTGGACATTCTGAACATTTTAGTTTTAATGTTGTTGTTACTTAATCTAAATGTTAGGACAATGGTTTTGCATTCTAAAATTGGTAGCTAGGAATCTACTTTAAATGGGCTTGTTTTCAGAGGGAACTGAAATCAACAGGCCTCTGGCTGTTGTATTCATTACAGGTGAAATGTTCTTTGACATTTTTTGTGTTCAAATGTTACAAAAAGTTTGGATTTTGGATGTATTTAGGTTACTGGTTGGAGCCCCATTGGAAACGAACGGACCGCACCAAACAGGAGACGTTTACAAATGTCCACTAGGCAGAAGATCCGGAGGGCCCAGCTGCACCAAACTCAATCTTGGTACGGTGATTCTAATTGCTTAATATTAAAATAACAAAATAAAGTTCACTGTGAAATTAGCTGTTGTTATTTATTGGGATCAAATAATTACCTTGCAAATCTTCTATAATCAGTTAAATAGAGGTTGGATTTGAGGTTTGGGAAAAGTGTTACCAGGCTTGCCCTGAGGCCACCGTATTGGTTAATTCGAAACCTCTGATTTTAATAGAGTTACATGTACACATCTGGATTCTTCGCTATGCAGAACCCGTTTCTTTGGGGCATATGCGTTTTATATAATGGGTGTACCATGGACAGTAGATACAGTTTCAGTACACTCTGTACGTGTGTACGGATACACACACAAACACACACACAGGAGATGAGATTGCATTGCCGATAAAGTCAGGAAAGTCTAGACAGGGTTATGGTTACGGTTAGAGAAAGTTTTGTGTAAAAACCACATATGGATTGTGGTCTGATCTCAGACTCACTTCCACATTTGTAACTCCATCCATTTGTTTCCTTAAGGAAGGATATCCCTGACAAACGTCTCTGAGCGCAAGGATAAGATGAGGCTCGGAATGACCCTTGCCTCCAACCCTAAAGACAACAGCTTTGTGGTGAGTGAAGAAAAACGTACTTGATGTCTATATGTTTGGTATAATCACACATATAACCAATAGGACATCATTATCATTTTGCACTTTGACATTAAAACATGCTACACAAAACTAGTAAGGTTACTAATAAGTGAACTAACTAATATGTATTTAAACAGCCATTCACCCATGAAAAACACAGTCTTTACACATCATTGCTTCACTTATTAATAGTACGGTTAATCATTTTGTGGTTGAAGGCTTGTGGTCCTCTCTGGTCTTACGAGTGTGGCAGCTCATTCTACAGCACTGGAATTTGCTCCAGAGTCAACGCCAGCTTTAAATTTTCCCGTACCATCGCTCCTGCTTTCCAAAGTAAGCGCCATACACCTGCATCTGTGCGCTGGTGGATTTAACTAGGGCAGAGTTTTGGTGGTGACGTTTAATATGTTTCCATTTTCCATCTTAACCATGAACTTTTTTTCATGCTTAATTTGGCCCAAACCATTTATGGATCTGCCATGAGCAATAATAGCATGAGATTAATATTCCTTTTTAGGAGAAAATGATCATAACTGCTCATAAATGATCTTGACTGTTTTGTTTGGTGAAAGAATCACAGATTTTTCTTTAAATGAACCACCAAAACAGAACACAGAAGTCACAGAAGTTCTGTGACAGTTTTGTAAAAGTTCTGAGAAAGTTCTATTAACCTTAGTAGAACCTTTGTGATGTTCAATATCATGTTTACAAAAACCTTTTTTTAAGTTGTTTTAAAATTGTTTAAAAACAATAATGTTTTTATATCCAAGAAATAATGTTAATGTGTAAAAAAAAAAGGTGAACTTTTTAAACGTTCTCTGAACTTTTAATGGAAACATAAAGCAAATGTTTTTACAATCAGGGTGCGAGACCTACATGGACATAGTGATCGTTCTGGATGGTTCAAATTCAATCTACCCCTGGAACGAAGTCCAAGATTTCCTTATTAACATCCTGAGGAAGTTCTACGTCGGACCAGGACAGATTCAGGTGTGTTCACAACAGCAGCTTCTCTCTGAAGTATACGTGGCTGTAAATCACATGACGGTCACATGACGTGTGCAGGTCGGTGTAGTGCAGTATGGAGAAAAGGTGGTGTCCGAGTTTCAGCTGAACGACTTCCGTTCTGTGGAGGATGTGGTCAAAGCCGCCAGTAAGATTGGCCAGCGGGGGGGAGAAGAGACCAACACTGCACTGGGAATCAATATCGCACGGTATAAAACGTGTAGATAGACATGCATAAACATATTTGCACATTAACACACCAACTGCATCAAAGGCCATTTAATGTATAAATTGTGAAACTAGTCTATTTCTTATTAGGCCACATGTCATCTTTAAATGCTGAAAATGTGTCCCATTTTAACCCAGTAAACAATAGTTTGCAGCTATGGTGTTGATACTTAAATCAGACATAACTGAGCTCTCCATTGAGTATCCAGACTAACCTGTGAGAGACAAAATTTCCTTTGGGACTGTGTATTTTTGTTCAATGGTGACATAAACGGAACATAAATGAGGATTTATTGTTGACCAATCCGCAGCACACAGGCCTTTACACAAGGAGGCAGAAAAGGAGCAAAGAAGGTGATGATTGTCATCACAGACGGCGAATCACATGACAGTCCCGACCTGCAGCAGGTCATTGAGGACAGCGAATCAGACGGAATCACGCGATACGCCATCGCTGTAAGTCCTGCCCCCCGTACTCACACTTCTTCTCTGCTGTGTCTTTGGCACAATTTGTGGTGTTTCCTTTGGTTTGGTTTTGATCAGACGCCCAGTCCCATGCTAAGATGATGAGGTGACCCATTTCAAAATGGGCATACTGTACTTACGTGGGCTGGAAATCTCTGAGGGCACATTTAGCCGCTGGCACCAGTAGAACTGGTGGAAAACCAGCTAACAATTTAGGTTGTAGGAACGTTTCCCTAATGTTGAAAATGTTACTATGTACTTGCTAGTTTTAATCGTTATAAACATTCATTTTTAGATGTTAACATCATTGCTTGGTTATAAGAACGTTGTTTAAACATTTTTAACTGTAGTGTTTTTAAAAGTTTCCACTAACAACATAATAATTCGTAATATTTCTTTATATATAGCATTAAATAAAGTTCTACTACTGTTACTGCAATGTTAATAGCTTTTTGAGAAAACTTTTAGAGAATGCTAGCCAACGTTCTGAGAACATTTAGTTAGCTGGGAAGGTCCTAGCGCTGGAGGAACGAATCACATTTGGTGATGAAGATTTTCCCCTAACAGGTACTGGGTTATTATAACCGCAGAGGCATCAACCCTGAAGCTTTCCTCAACGAGATCAAGTTCATCGCTAGCGACCCCGACGACAAGCACTTTTTTAACGTAACGGACGAGGCAGCTTTGAAGGACATTGTGGACGCTCTTGGAGAGAGAATCTTCAGTTTAGAGGGTGGGACGATTTACCATAACCGCCTGCACAAGCACCCACACAGCATTGCATCATATCAGAAATGCAGCCAGAGACCGCAGTCTATAAAACATTTACATCTCTGCCCAGCAATTCGCTGTAAATCTTACTGGACCAAATCTTAAAGCTGATACATCTCTTTGAAATATGCTGTGTGTCATGTCTCAGTTTTACAGTAAGACATATATAAACATCTTTAAAACAAGATAGATTTTCTCGAGAAAGCAGAATGACATATTTTAAGAGGTTTATTTTCTTTACCCCATTGGCAAAAGGTTCTGTTCTTGTTTGAAGAATAAACTTAGACTCTTATATTTTATGTAACTTCTTCTCAAGTAAGTCATCTTGTTTCAAGAATGTTTGCTTTCCTGAAAACAAGACAAAAACACTGAGTAGGAGAAATGTTGTGTTAGTGATGTCTCCCTTGTGTTCATTATGTCTCCAGGGACCAGCAAGAACGGGACGGCATTTGGTCTCCAGATGTCTCAGGCTGGTTTCTCCACACACATAGTGGAGGTGAGTCTAGGTGTCCACCAGCCAGTTCCTGGTTCTTCAGATCCACAGAGCTTTGTCTTCCAAAATCTGGAAAACACATAAAACATTTTGTGAACTTTCTGAGGTCAGTCTTTCCTGTTTTTTTAGACTTTCATCATTAACAATGATATCTAGGTTTATCTCTTTTGAGCTAAAATCATTCTTTATCTCTCCTTAAACATTCTTCAAGTATTTTCTTCTCGTTCTTTAAGTCATGTCTGTATGTCAAAGACAATAATATGAGAAACAGCAAAAATATTGCACTTAAGATTAGATCTCTTCTTGATAATTCAAACAAGCTTTTTTCAATTATTATTCCAAAGAACTAAAAATATGAGCCAGATTTTGCGGAAGAATGAGGAGATGTATCTCAGTAGAGAAGAAAAATGTCTTTGTTCTTCTTGGTCTTGATGCTGATTTCAAAGCAGACTTTCCAGAGCTGGCTTGTTCTCCAGCTCAGGAGTTGGAGCTCATACTGTACCTGCAATTCTGGAGGACATCTCCCACACTTCATCCAAACCACATTCCAGACTGTACCTGATAGCTCTGTATCCATCTATCCATAACTTGCTCCCAACTGTATCTCCCACTGTATCATCACTGTCCAGGTTTCTCAGTGCAACCGTTCTGGTTTTCCACTCCTCTCCCGGACGGCAAGCAGAACCTGCTCTGAGAATTATAAATAAATAGACTTTTTTGTGGAAGAAACAGATAGGAAAACTCCAGATGGTTGTTGGGATGACTGGAAATCCAATCCCTCGGGCTTCAGGATGCCTGGAACAGCATTTGCAACAAAAGCAACTTGAGTGTTGAAAGGAGGGATACGTTTTTGGAAAGAATGTTTGCACTCGTACCCTCAGATAACAGATGGTATTCCCAACAGCAGAATCTTTCCAGCTCTAAATTTAAATTTCACACTTTCTTTCATGGTCTTTAATTTATTTTGTGTTTTGTTTGATCTCCAGCACATCAGCTTAAATGAATCACTTGGGTATTTGATTTGTTGAGATTTCATGGCAGTTTTGAATTATTCCTTAGACATAAATAGTGGTTCAGCAATTTGCTTTATTGTCAGTGTCTATATTGATTTTTCATACAGGCCTACTACATTAATCTAAACACAAACTACTCTACAGTATCTGTTTTGGGCATTTGGATAAGCAACCGATACAACAATAGTTTAATGGATCAACAAGCAAGCAATTCAAGCAAATCATGGATAATTCTAATTTTACATTTATTGTACAGAAGTAGATTAATTTATTGTAAATTATTGTAGATTAATGTAGTAGGCCTGTATGAAAAATCAATATAGACACTGACAATAAAGCAAATTGCTGAACCACTATTTATGTCTAAGGAATAATTCAAAACTGCCATGAAATCTCAACAAATCAAATACCCAAGTGATTCATTTAAGCTGATGTGCTGGAGATCAAACAAAACACAAAATTATGGTAAAGCCATAATGTTTATGGGCAGATTGCTGGTCCTGTGGTTTTGATTTCTTGTAGGTGGTTTCACAACGAAATTGGTGTGGTGATGCAGTGGTGATGGGGCACAATGGACACTAAAAAAAGTAAAAATTTGTGTGGAACTTCTTTTTCTTCTTTTTTATTATGGAAAATGGGAGCAGTAGATCTGAGAGGATAAGGTCCCACCACAATGGCACACAGTACAGACTTGTCTAAAACTCTGAGGCCTTCATCCAAGCCAAGGTGCATTCTGTTCCCAAAAGCTCCTGTTTACCAGCTCCTGGTTTAAATTCTGTTCTCAGTGGGTTGCAAGTTCAGTTAAAACGTCCTGTCTGGCCTGTGATGGCCCGGAACGTTGTTGTTTGTTTATATGCAACCAGCCAGGAATTTTGGTTCTCTGTAAACAAGCTTCACAACCCATTTCTCTCTCTCTCAGTACGACTACTGCCTCTGTAAATTAAAACAGAATAAACTAATCACTGAGTGGATAAATTGTTTATGAGGTCCTCATGCGCGATTCACTGTTATGCATTCATGTGACTTTATATTTTATCTTAGCGTGTAGCCAGTACATTTAATGGAATTTGTGAATCAATGTAGTATTAATTGATTTAGGAGGTCAAGAATGTTATGTGTAAACAGTTGAAAAATGTGTAATGTCTCTTGAACAAACACACTTGATTGAAACATTGGCTTCGTTCTATTAAAATATGCTGTTATGTTGCACTGAATGAATTGTATAGGCACTTAACATTTTTTTATTAGCCTAAAGTAGTAGCATAACAACATAACTCGCTACGGTAGATACTCAGAGCACACATAAAACATTTTTGGAAGACAGGCGAATAAACACGTTAACGATCTCCATTCTTTGTTAAACGCCCCAGATTCTGTGGTAGAAGGGCATTAGAGTTGATATAAATGTGGTATCAGGGTAGTTAGTTTTCTGAATTCTGTGATTTAACATGGATATGTTGACATTCTGTCTGCAGGATGGTATTTTAGTGGGCGCTGTGGGGGCTTATGACTGGAATGGAGCTGTGCTGAAGGAAACTCGCCAGGGGAAAGTAGTTCCACCAAAGTCCTCCTATGAACAAGAGTTCCCAGAAGAACTGAAGAACCATGGGGCCTACCTGGGTAAGGAACCGCCTCTTGAGACATTGTGATCAGATATGCAGTCTACACTGATGATAGAACATCTATAACGCCTAACCATGTCATAATTTCTCAACATTAATGAAACCAGTTATTATAATTTTAGGTTACACTGTGACCTCTGTGGTATCAGCTCGCGATGGTCAGTTATATGTGGCAGGAGCTCCACGATTTAACCACACCGGCAAAGTCATCATCTTCACGCTAAAGAACACAGGAGAGCTCACCATATTACACTCACTGAAGGGACAGCAGGTAATGCATTGAAACATGCAGCACTGTTGCAGGACAATCGTCAGTAAAATCACAGTTACTCATCACCTGCTCATTGCTTTACTGTGTATTGCTTTCATGTAGAAACCAATCCACTGGTGACTGTGTTTCTCATCTGATGCATCTCCTGGCATTCATTTGCAGTGAATTATCGGTCTAGACTGCAAACAGACACAACTCACATGCTTCTCATCACCATCTTGAAACATGAAAAATAACTGCCTCACAAAACACACGGATATCAAACAATTAACAGGTCTTTGGCACAGAACGATTAACAGGTCTTTGGCACAGAAAGAGAGAGTAAAATAACTGATTTGATCACATCTGTTGGTGATTCAGTCATGGTAATTTTAACGGGTGGTTTGACTATTACAAGATCAATCTGTTGAAAACTGTGATTGTTACTTTTGTTCTTGCATTAAAGTTGCAATCTGTACATGTCGCATCTCTACCGCCATCTCTGTTTAAAACATAAAATTGCAGGTTACTTCAAATATATTTCTTCACACATTAAAGTCTGAAATCTGACCCAACAGCTATGATAATAAATCATTACTATAAACTAGAACACTGACCTGTTATGTACTTGCTCTGTTTATTTTAATTCAATAAAGTCTCAGATTGCAGCTTTAAAGCATCAGTATGTCAGCGTGATGTTGCAACAGTCCAGGTGTTTTCCAGGCCTTCTGTTCATGCTCTCCATGTGTTTCCTGTCCGGATGTATTTGTGCAGATAGGCTCATACTATGGCAGTGAGATTGCTCCAATCGACCTGGATGATGACGGGGTGACGGATAACCTGCTGGTGGCTGCGCCCATGTTCTTCAGCGGAGGATGGGAGAAGGGCAAAGTCTATATCTACAGAGTGACCGAACAGGTAAAGACACTTTATTCCTTTGAGTTCAGTAGATAATGACTTGCAGACACCTCTCGTTTAGTTCTCACGTTACCCACAATGCATCACAGCTACAGCTGTTACCTTGAGGCTGAGGGTTTGAGAACCGGTTTCTGTACTTTAATGCACTTCCTTGTTAACGTGTTCATTTAAGTTCTCACAGACTTCTGCCACCTGCCGTACCCCTCATCACAGAGCGCTGAACTCAGAAGGAAAATATTTCCCCCTTGAAATGTAATCATGCGAAGTTTAAAGCGAGAGACGCTCTAATAAATGGAAAAAGCTGAAGCACATGCCGTGCATAAAACGAATGTTCATCTTTAAACATTTTGGATCATGTTGTTTATTATCTATCTATTTAAAGCCTATTTAACTGGTTACATTAATGCTGCTGGTCATTTTGCCCAAATAATTTTTGTTGTGATTAATGTCATTATTGTATTTACTGTACAGATTATCGACAGACATTTAAAAGTGATGGGAAACAGATTAACAGTAATACTTTATACTGAGTTGAGTAATTAAAACATGACTTGTTATAGCTTAGCGCTTTTGCCAGCAAAACAAACATTATTCAGCATTTGTTACAGTAGCAGATGCCAAATGACAAGCTGTGTGAGGACTTTGTGTGACAGCCTTGAGAGAGGAGATAGAAGGGTAGATGTATGGTTGTGATAGTTTGTAGGCCTCAAGTTCTTCTGCTAGGAAAGGACTCCAGACGTCTCGTCTCGTCTCGTCTCTGGTCTGCTCTTCTCATCTCTGCTTTGGTCTTCTGTAATCCAATGCTATTTTAGGACGGCTGAGAAAACAACTAATTTCATATGTCTGTCATCAATGGCTGTATATTTCCAGGAGAGAAAGAGTGAGAAAGAGAGAGATGAAATTTAGGAGGAGGGTTCTTGGCAGCTTCGTGAAATTGCACCTTTCCCAAAAACTTTCCATTCATCTGAGACTAATTGTTTTGAGGTGCACAGATGCCTTCTCACTGACCTCACCTGTAATATAAATACCTTCCTCTTAAGCGATAATACAGGAGAACTTTTGTATTTGTGTGTCTGGTTTATAATAGATGTTGTCACTGACTTGTAAGTCTACCCTGTGACTTTAAACAGGAGTTTAAGGAGCAATAGGAATGATAAACAGAAATGGTTCAATAGAGGCAACAGCGTTCCCAAAAGTTACGTAAGCAGATGGTGGGAAGTCGCCATGGTTTCAGGGTCTTTAACAGATTCCCCAAAGATTATCTCTGGTTCCAGAAATTCAAAGAGGTTTAGCGCTTTAAATGCTAGTGAATGTTTTCCTAATAACTCAGGGTTTCTCCATTTACAATCGAATTTAAAAAAAAGACTCGTATTGTACACATATTTTTGTTCCACAGAGACATGAAATTTAAAATTGGCTTTCTTTGTATCCCTTTGAGGTCATAACATTTATACAGCTATATTGATTCCATATGTAAATATAAACAGTTGGTTGTAGACAGGGGGATCTGCGTTGAGAACATTGATTCCACAACATGATGTTTTGCTCATGGTTTTTTCTGTAGCCTCGTTTCATACTGGAGGGCTCGCTGGAGATCATAGATCAGGGTCAAAACGCCCGTTTCGGCTCTGCTCTGGCCCCTGTGCCCGACCTTAATGGAGATTCATTCAATGATCTGGTGGTGGGATCTCCACTGGAGGATGACAACAAAGGAGCCATTTATATCTACCATGGCCAACACAACAGAATCCTCAGGAAGTACAAACAGGTACCGCAGAATAAGCATTTAAATGGGCATTTCTTTACACTCTTCTATAAAGGTGCTTTAAGATGTCATAGAAGAACAATGTTTGTCTGTATAGTTCCATAAAAACCTTTAACGTTCATAGAACCAAGGTTCTTTGTAGTGGAAAATGTTCTGTAGGCTATAAAGAGGTCAAAAGAAATGGTTCTCTTAACAATTTATGACAGAATGGTACTTTGAGGAACCAAAAATGGTTCTTCTATAGCATCACTGGGCAAAATCCTTTAGGAACCGTTACCGGTGTAGGTTTATGGTAATGCATTTGAGTTTTCTCTTTGTCAGAGGATTGCTGCAGTTCAGCTTGCTGCTGGTCTGCAGTTTTTTGGGCGTAGTATCCATGGGACCATGGACATGAATGGAGATGACCTTGTGGATCTGGCTGTGGGTTCTCTTGGAGCAGCTGTGCTTCTTTGGTGGGTAAAGCAGAACCTCACAGGTTCTCATTCTCAGCACTGTTGGTTTGTCCTTCATTCTAGTGTGATGTACCTCTTTGGTTGCACCACAGGTCTCGGAGCGTCATTCGAATTCACGCCACTGTCCGATTTGAGCCCAGCAAGATCAATATTTTCAATAAGGACTGTCGGAGAGGAGGAAAGGATGTGACGTGTATGTCTGCTATTGTGTGTCTGAACATCACAGCTCGGACTCCCATCATATCCTCACAAGAAATAGGTCAGTCATCAGTGTTAAAACATTAAACCATGTACTTTATTGTATCTTTATTTGTTTTGGAAACTGCTGGCATCTCAAAAATTAAAATTTACTGAATGTCTTTGTAGAAATATTCTTATTTATGAACTTTGCAATCATTCACTTACTTATCCAGCTAACGGGGAACATTCTCAGAACATTGATATATGTTATTATACGTTGCTACAGTGTCTAAAAAAACTTGTCGTATTGAACATTCCAAGAACTTGTGATTTTCAACAATGTGATTTTAACGTATTTGTTTTCTAATGGAAACGTTGGGGAAACATTCATACATCCTAAAATTGTTGCTGGATTTGATGTATGTAATGTCGTATGGTCAGTGTTTTGGTTGGAAAGTGGAACAGACGTCACACTTGGCTTCACTCAGACTCTTCACTCTGTGGTGAACAGAGTGTGATGTTGAAACTGGAAGTGCTTTAAAAGCAGCGGCTTCCTCTCATCATGAAGTTTCTCTAGGTTATAGTATCGTCATATTAGACTAAACAGCCGACATCTGGCGGTTTCTCATACCATTGACCAGCTGCAGTCCCTGTCAAGTTGAGTTAAGGTTTTCCTTCTCAGCTTGCCACGTATCCCATGAAGAGGATGTTGTCATCTGTAAATCCTGCTCTGAACATTTAGAAGCACAATAGATACATCGTATAATACTCTGAAAACACAAATAAAACTGTCCTGTGAAAAATATCCTTTATTCTACTCATTGATACTCATTCATTTTCTATAAAGCTGAGGTAAATTTTAGACTGTGTGATATTGTTGAGGGAAGTAAAGCTATAAGTGTGGTTACCAGACTGCATTACTGCTGTGAACACCTCAGTCTCTGAGGACAGCTGTAGGCAGAGTGTGTTCAGGTCACCTGCAGTTTGACACAAGGCCTCTGTGAACTTCTATTTGTTTTGAAAGACATCTGCTGAAAGGTCGGGGTGTTATGTAGCATGAGGGACCACAAAGCAAGGACTGCTTTGAATTAACCTTCCCAACACCAGAGAATCTCCAACATTGATGTCATGGGTGTTAAACCAGAGTAATGGTCACACAGAGATAACATGTCTTCACCTTTATGGCAAATGTTTGTGTGTGAACCCTCATGAATGCTGAGCAGGGTTACAAATACACTAAGACTTTGTTTGGTTTATTGGCATACAGTGCATTTTTAAAACTAAAGGATTAGGAAATAGCCAGCTGACAGAGAACAATCTCAGAAATAGCTATAGTTAGTATATATGCATTGCATTGATTGCAAATGTTTAATTGACTAACATTTCCCCCTGAACTGTTTATAGGCCTCAGATACAGCGCATCCATTGAGGAGAAACGCTTTAACCCTCGCGCCGTGTTTGATGATCCAGATCGCCAACAACCGCAGAACCTCACGCTACTTCCTGGAGAGGAGTCATGTGACCACATTTACTTCCATGTGATGGTTAGTTATTGTCTGTCATGGTGACCTGAACTACCAGCATGTACCACAGTATCAGATTCTATTCTTTACTCTTTAATAGCTAATTTCTTTATATTAGATTACATTGGTTTATATTGTTGATGCAGGAGACTACAGACTACGCCAGGCCCATCATTTTCACCGTAGAAACCGGACTCCTGGATCCAGACCAAGGCCCGGCGCTGGATGACACCTGGCCAACTACCGTGAAAACACAGGTGGGTTTCTGTAAGTCATGGGATTCAGCATGAACAACAACATTGTGTATGTGATAAATAACATTGTGTCCTGTAGTTATAAATGTCATTATTTTATTGGTTCATCTGTTGTTATAAAACATATTGGCCATAAATGTGACTTTTTTTTCCAGCTTCCTTTCTGGAACGGTTGTGACGAAGACGATCATTGCGTCCCAGACTTGGTGTTACAATCCCAGACTGATCTTCTGAATCGCAAGTAAGAGTTAAACACACACCTACACACTCTTACACAAGCACACAAACTCACGCCCCTCTGGTGTCCCACAGGCAGTTCTGTGAACAGGTGTTTCGCACAGGTAGCGTTTTGTGTCAGAGTCAAGGTTTGCCTGAGCCTTCAGAACGCATCGTAGAAGGTTCCAGGAGGAGAATGGTTGTTGACGTACGTCTGGAGAACAGAGGAGAGAATGCTTATGGAGCTCTGCTCAACATCTCTCACACCCCAAACGTACGGTTCTCAAGCCTCATAGTGAAGGTAATATGTCACTTAACTGGTTGTTGCTTGATGGATGGATGGATTGATTGATTGACTGACAGGTTAAAAGTTTCTAACTCCTGTTTCTCTTTTTTTTTTAGGATAAATCTGATATTCACATAGACTGCCGCAGTGACAACAGACTAAAGTTTGAAAAACATTGCGACATCAGCGCACCTTTTATGAGAGCAAAATCACAGGTGAGATGCTTTCATCACCACCACAATGTAACATATACTCTGCTACACAAAACTGTATTGGAATCTCTCTCTCTCTATCTCTCTCTCTCTCTCTGCTAGGTTACATTTCGTTTGGAGTTTGAATTCAGTCCCTCCCTGCTGTTGGATCACGTACGGGTCATTCTGCAGGTTACCAGGTATCACCATACCACAAAATAACATTTACTAAATAATCACATTAAAATCTGTTAGATGAGGCCTTATTTAAAAACCTTTGCTAATGTTGGAAATGTTATGAATGTTATGACCTGTGATGATTGATTCCAATGATGCCTGAGTTGAACTCCTCACACACACAGCCAAACAAGCTAACAGGGAATGTAATGTTTTTGTTGCTTAATGGAAACGTTAGTTAAATGTGCTTACAAGCTAAAGTTATGAGCTGTGAAGTGTCTCTGCAGGATGAATAACAGGAACAGTCTCAGATGTTTCTCATGCCTGTTATTGTGTCTCCAGTGAGGGAGAAGAGGTCACCTTACATGATAACATTAATGACATTTTCTACACATTGAGATATGAGGCGGATCTGCTCTTCACAAGGTGATACATGCATGTGATGTAACACTAATCAGTAACTGATTTTTGGAGTTAGAATAATTGCAATATGTCCTCTCAGGGATTTCTTCCCGACCCGATATGAGCTTAAACCCGACATCTCTCTGGAGGAACCTGGTGACTTCAACCCTCCTTTCAACTTTACCTTTCAGGTGAGGTTTTTTAACCACTTACAGTATCTACAACTAAAGAGAACAGGGAGCAAAACATTATCCTGATGGCTTTGACCCGTTTCCTTCATGCATGACAGATCCAGAACCTGGGATATTTTCCGGTGCAGGATTTGCAGCTGTACATCGCCATTCCCGAGGTCACAAAGAACGGCAATCAGCTTCTACAAATAAAAGATTTCCATATAGACCAGGTGAAAAGACAACAGCTGCACTTTGTTGTCACCTAAAATATTTCCAAACCTAAATATGATAAATAAAATTGTCTGTTTCTGTAGCTCAATTTGGTCCTTGTAGCTTTTTGAGTTCCGTTCCCCAATGTGTATCTTGAATGCCCTATAAGTCGCTTTGGGAGACATAAATGTAATGTTAATTTCTATATATGGTAATGTTGTCTTGCTTCATTTCTCCACCAGGTGGGTGGAAGTCACTGTATCCCCCCTCAGCACGTGGCTCACAGTCGGGCCTCTCCAGAAGACCTCTCAAGAGTCTCACAACTGGTAAGACCCCCGTGCCCACCATGACAGACAGGAAGTGGTCAGCCCTTTGGAAACATTGTGTTTTGACTTTTTGTGATGCTGGTTTTGTGCTGTTTGTGTTTTTTAGGGTCTGATATGAACTAATAGATATGGAATGTGTCAGCAATACACGACTTGATTTAATGCAAAACATTAAAGCCCTTCTGTGCAAAACTCTCAGTGGTTTATACTCTCTAAATAAAACCACTTGAGTTTAATGAATAGTCCCGTAAATAAAGCATTTTCTTGGTAACATCTTCTATCAATTTTGCAAATGCAAGTTCATTGTGTTTTTGAAGATACTCCTTTGTCTGATGTGGGGAGTTTTAAAACGCATCTGTACATTTGAAGAAAACAGTTGTTACGTCGGTTTGGGTTTCATCAAGTAAATGTTGTGATAGAAACGTTTGGTTTATCTGTGCAGAACTTCTCCAACACCCTGGCGGTACCGGTGCAGTGTACCATCAACCTGCCTTCCTACAGAGACGTCAGCGTGAAAATTGGTGGATCTCTTCGTACCGATTCCCTTCATGCTGTAAGCAGCCCAAACGCTAACTGTGTTTACGAACAAACATTTACAAAAGCCACAATGTTTGGTTCCTCATATCTGCTGGAGAAAGTATCTGTGAATCTGAGGCTGTTTTTCTCATCCAGCTGAAGTTCAAAACCCTTGAGCTGGTGACGACGGCGTCAGTGGAGCTGAACCCATCCAGCCCCATGTTTCTGCATGAGGAGAGACCAGTTAGACATGTGAGTCGCTCTCCGTTTACATCCACATTTACCACCATCATGTTTACACTGTAGACATTTAGTGTAAAATTTAGTTTACATCCTCAGCATTTAACATTTATCTTCTTAAGAGTAACATTTTTGAAATATATGATATGTAACATTAAAAAAAGGTTACTAGAATTACCAAAAAGCATTTTTTTTACTTTTAGAGAACGTTAGAGATGCTGAGAATCTCTAATGCTCTCAACATGCAGAGATTGTTTCCTATTAGAGATAAGCGAGTCCTCTGTCGAGCTACTGTGTAAAACATTTCACCACAGTTAACGAACTTGGAGCCAAGGGGACCGAAAGGACCCACGGTACCGTTCAGTTCTGTGCTATAGCGCAGTGAGGTGCTGCCATCTATTGGCATGTCAGCAAACAGAAGAAAATGCATCTGCTCGGCCTGTGACGTTTCATTCATCTAAGAGCCACCAAAGCATCAATAGGGTTGAACGTATTTGTGTGTTTGTTTTTTCTTTAGATAATCCTAGAAATTAGAAAAGAAGAGGACTATCGTGTTCCCATCTGGATTATTATAGGCAGTACAGTCGGTGGGCTGTTGCTCCTCTCTCTGCTCATTCTAGCACTATGGAAGGTAACGTTACTCGTGTAATGTCATATAAATAGATCTAATGTTATATAGGTGCTGTTATACAAATAGAACGTAATGTTATACATGCTGTGTTTTGGTCATGTTATACATTGTACACAAATGGAAAAATACTGTTATGCATAAAATGTTATATAGACAGAAGTTATTGTTATATACATGATACAATAATATAAATATACTGTATGTTTATATAGTATACAAGAAAGTAAATCTAACAACAAGCACACAAGTTGTGTCTTTGAAGTACATTTTGTTCATTTCCTGGAATGCTTTGAATTTCGCTTCTTGAATTTTCTAGCTGGGGTTTTTCCGACGTCAGAAACGACGTGAAGAAGCGGAGAACGAGGTTAACGGCAAGATGGCTGAGGAGCGATAACACAGGTCGAGGGTTCCGGAGGGTTCAGACGGGTCTACTTCTCAGGGACCGACCCACAGCAACAAACCACGTCTCTGAAACAGAGGAAACGAGAACTCAAGAAAAAGCAGGATTTGTGGCAATAAAGGAGAGGGACAAACGCCTCTGTGCACTGAACGTCCTGTTATTCAACCCTGAGAAACGATGGCCCTCACCATGCCTGCACTGCTTACTGAGCCGAACCCACCCGCGGGTCTCCGCCCCACATCAAACCCCTCAGAGGGTCCGATGTTCACGGCTGATGTTCTTCTGAGAGACACGTTCAAAAGGACGGCTTGTGAGGGGAAAACAAATTCACAGGAGGGATTTTTAGGCACACCAGACTGTTTTCACATGGTCTCAGTCATTACATTTGATCTTCGGCCAAATTCGATGTCTGAATGTCGGCAAATATATACATAAGAAACCTCAAAGGGCTGCGACTGTCTAAAACAGCTACGACTTCTGGTGCTTCTGCTTGAAAAAGAGGGGACTGAAGTTTATAAGTTGGCTCACTTTATAATAATGACCGTATTATATTATGTAATATTAGGCACTGGAGTTTTTAGCTCTAAGATTTTTGTAGTGGTCATAATTTATTGAATAGAAAACAAACTGTGTTGTTGACTTTATAACATGTTTTTTTTATGAAATATCCTCCTCTGATAACTAATATGCGGCAATATTTTTAGTCTTTTATATGCGTCGTTCTTCAGTATCAAATAAAACTAGAGGGGGAAATTACTATTTGTCTTTTTCAACATTGATGCACTTTCTTATATATTACAATGATGCAAACTTGAATTTTGTAAATACACCGATTGTTTTTAAACTTAGTTTAAAGTTTTCAGTTGTGTTATAGCCCTGCATTTATGTGGATTTTGGCATTACTAGCAAGACTAGTTTACTAGTTTAGCTTTACAATGCAGCAGCACATGCTTGATTATGCTACATGCATCTCTCAAAGGCCACTTGTAAGGTATGTGTGCTTCATTCTTTCATAATGAAGAAAATTAAAGTATAGCTCACGTTTTCTAAGTTAAAAAAATAACATGATCAGTGTTTACAGTGTAATCACACATCGCTTTAACTTGCAGACTGTACTGTACTGTGAATACAATCATGGTTGACAAATGACTATATTCACACTATAGCACAGCCCCAAGTGCCTTTAATTTGCTTTCATTTAACATGATAACCGCATAATAAAAACACCATAGACACAAATGTTCATTTTAATGTTATTATTTAAAGTTCTGTGTAGTCATTAAATGAAATCACTATGGAGGTCCCTGACATGTAAAGAGTAACAGAATGTTGCTATGCAACAAAAAACAACCGTCAGCTGTGGTTGTTGCTCTGTGATACAAATAGTAGCTTGGTAAAACGTTTATAGTTTTGATGCATTGTCAGAAACTCAAAATATTGACCAATCAGCTGTCAGGACCGGCAACTATGTATTTTATAATCACACTTCAACTAAAGTTGAACTTCAACTTTAAAATTTGTAAAATTTGTTTACAAAATATGCATGTGCAACAAAAATGTTTGGCTACAAAACACAGTGTGTATCTCAGATGTGAAATGTATTACAATTACACAATCTCACAAACATCATATTGTTAATCACAGGAAGTAAAAGAAACGAGTGAATCTGAATAAAACAACAGATGAGAGTTTTTAACGATAGAAAAGAAGAACAGCAGATTCTAGGAGTTCTTTAGAGACACTGTAGCCTATGTGAGTACCATAGCCGTTCATGTCGAATGCTGTAAAGTCCCCACACTGAGTTGATATGCCGAAATATCCGCCCCCACCAATACAGTACTGCATGAAAAAAGCACAATGTTAATAAATACCAACACCAGAATTAGGAGTTTTTTTTGGAATGGGCTTGTCAACTCACAGCTTCAGGGTGACAGCCGGTCGGTTTAACTCCAGAACAAATTGCCATAGCCGCCTTAGCAGCGTTGAAAACTCTGAATGTGACAAATCCAGCCTCAAATTCCACTAGAGGAACATGCAAAATAAACTGACATTATTTTTTATAGTCTAGCTGTAGCTGAAAGAAGCTTGAGTGGGTGACTGGGTGTGAATTAAACTACAAATCATTTAAACTTGTCAGCAGTAAAGTAGCTGCTTTGTTTAAAAACAGCTCGATGAGATGTTGCCCAACCTCTCGATGAGGGTCCATACAGGTTTTTGGTGTACGTCTCGTCTCCGTTATCATACACTATGGGAATAGCAGGTCCGTTATCAGTGCCACACGTTCCTATTCCAAACCGCACCGGGAACCTCTGATGAACAGAAGAGGTAAGAGTTCCTTATGAGGTTCCTCAACCTCAATCATTTTTTAAATGTTACAAATTAAACTTGTATTTATGTTTTATAAACTTGATACTTGTATTGACCTTGAACAAATTGAAAAGATTTCCTCCATAGAGATTTAAAAAGCGGTTTTCAGTGTGATAACGCAGGATGGAGGCTATGGACCAGTGTTCCATCTGAACATCATTGGGAACGTGCCACACAGACACATCTTGCGCCGAGATCTCAAAATATCCCGGATTCTGGGACAGGATGGAAACAGATTATCTTTTCTAGGCAGGTAATTTATTAACCACCATAACAACGTGTGAATTTGGAAAGTGTTCCCCTGGAAAAGCCAAGGAATCACAAGTAAAACATTCACAAGTCTTTCTGTACTTGTGAAATATGTGTATAACAGTAAGGCACCTTGTAATCATCACTTGTAGCAGCCAACGCTGTTCCAAAAGTGGCTGTATTCACCCATGCCTTATCCCCATCAGGTCTGTTTAAATTATTTCCCTGCTCAGTGGTCCAGCGATCCCCAACAGTGCATTTTCCGTACATGTTGTTTTCATGTACGCTGCCCACCAGCGTCCAGCCGCCCCCCGCAGTGTTCATGTCACAAAACGTTTGGTAAAGGACGCCATTGGCTGTGGTCAGGTAATACAGACCGTCTGCAAGGCATGATCATGTTTGTGTCATTAAAATGTTATTCATTTCAGATACAAAATAAAGACAAACACTTACCATCATACACATTATACTTGTCTCGTATTTCTTTGCAGCTTCGAGCAACATATTTTAACCTGCCCAGAAGTTTTTCAACCTCGTGGTTGTTGTTGGAATCGGTGATATTGACACATGGATAACCTGTATCTTCAAGCACGTACATGGCTCTCACTGCAGAATGATAAAAATGTGTTTTTGGGGTTTAGACTAAAATAGTGCCACGCATTGTGATTTTAAACCGAGTGTGAGACAGTTTAAGACACGTGTGAGACAGTTTAAGACACGTACTTGCTTTAGACTCACAGAATCGTAAGTTCAATGAGAGAGCGATGAGAAAAAAAACTAAATGCATGTTCATATTGAAGCCAACCTGCAAAAACATACACAGTCATTTTAATAACATTAATAACATTACAAATACTCACATTCAACAGCATAAATTATACTGTAAAAACCACTGAAGACAAATTCAGATATTATACTTACAATTTCTGCCCCACTTGCGACTTGATGTCCATACAGGCTTTAAGGAAATGTTGTTTATATATGTACACATGCTTCTGATGTGACCGATTAATCTGTAACCAAACTGCATCATTATTTTGATTTATAATCTAATATTGTTTAATAATAACCGCATTTCCCGTCTCCTCCATTATATGGCTCCTCCTTTTACAAATAATGAAATAAAAAAGATACATTTACCTGCAAAGCTACGTGAAAAACTTGCGCAATTACAAAAGCTGTTTAGGTGCAAAGGCTGATCATGTCAAATATTAAATTAAGGTAATATTTTATTGATAAATAAAATCTATTTATGACATAATTCTTGAAAGCACCTCACTTTACATTATTTTTACGCTTTTAAGTGCCTAAAACTTTTCATAGTAACTTTTCAAGTGTGTGTGTGTGTGTGTGTATGTGTGTGTGAGAGAGAGAGAGACTGTGTGTGTGTGTGTGTGTGTGTG
>JBAJNP010005079.1:0-10089 GCA_036877545.1 Yasuhikotakia modesta
AAATTTCTTTCTGTGTCTTACCCTCTTGCTTGAGGGTGTCAATGATGGCCTTCTGGACAGCAGTCAGGTCAGCAGTCTTACCCATGATTGCGGTTTTGAGTAAAGAACCAGGCTGGGAGTTTTTAAAAGCCTCAGGAATCTTTTGCAGGTGTTTAGAGTTTATTAGTTGATTCAGATGATTAGGTTAATAGCTCGTTTAGAGAACCTTTTCATGATATGCTAATTTTTTGAGATAGGAATTTTGGGTTTTCATGAGCTGTATGCCAAAATCATCAATATTAAAACAATAAAAAGGCTTGAACTACTTCAGTTGTGTGTAATGAATCTAAAATATATGAAAGTCTAATGTTTATCAATACATTACAGAAAATAATGAAATTTATCACAATATGCTAATTTTCTGAGAAGGACCTGTGGATGTTAAAATTATATGTGGCCAGAATGCCAGAATACCTAACAATCTAGGTGTGGTACAGTATCATATAAACCTATCTTTGTTTGGCTTATTATTAAACAACACACCAAATTGTTTACTGGCAATTATTATTAATCGGTTATGTCACGTCCCCTGTGAACTGTCTACTTGGTTTAGCTCTTTATTCACCCCCCACATTCCGTCTGTTTGGTTTCTCCCCATGTTTATGCCAAATAATCTCACAGAACTAAAAGCCTGGCTACAAAATATGGTTACAAGCTGTGATACCTACTATAGGGAGTGTTACACTGAAAGATGACAAAAGAGCCCAAAGTAAAAGTTTGGGCACCCTGCACAGTCAATCTCTTCGCTATTGACAGTAACAGTTATTTAGACCAGGGGTGCCCAGACTTTTTTGTGCACCACTGTACAATGAAATTTTATTGTAGATATAATAATGTATTTTATGACATTGTTAGCAATTAGAAAGTGGAGAAATGAAAAATAAGCTTTTCTCCTCTGCAGGTCTGCAGATGTAGACGTTGGATGTCTTGCCACAGTTGGAAAAATGTCAAAGTGAACAAACAGATGTTACCTTATACAAAGATAAAATGGCACAAGTGCATATTGACTAATCCTGTAGCATTTATGACCAGGCTTAAGAGCATGTATCCTACTGAAACCAGAGAGGCTTGTTGTAGCTCAGCCCAGACAGATGAAACCCTGCTGGATCCTTTAAACGTGTGTGACACAAAGGAACAACACAGGAACCAAAAATGCCATGTGTTACATTTTTCACACCAACCACACACTGAATTATATAAATAATCATATTTGTCATAACATATTTATCTAAACATTTTGACAACACCAAATAGGTAATTTAGAGGAAGCAATCCACCCATGTGGAAGATAAAACAGAAAACTCAGAGGCAAACTCCATGGTAGCATCAGGACAGACATGAAATTTGGGGATGACTTCGGTGATTGCATCAGGGCTAAGGGTTGTCTGTGTTCCTTTCTTTTGGTTTAATATCTTTGGCATAAGTAACAAATTCTAGATCTGGATCTATAATGGTAAATCGTACTATAACATAGTGCTCCAGGACACAACTTTGAGGATCCAAATGCAGACAGTAATAAACAGAATCCAAAGTCATATGACTTAATCAGTTTAAACATAACACAAGATCCAGGTGGAAACCAAAGAGAGTAATAGAATGGAAGAGAGTGTGAATTCTGAGCATGTGAATGGAATGAAGCTGAAAGCACCACTGTACTGCTTATTTACTCTGTACACTAAAAGTAGATGTTCTTAAGCAGAATGCAAACAAAAATAAAGCTTAACATTTGGAGCCTCTAGGACATTATTTTGAACACAATAATCTTGTTGTGAAAATCTGATACTGTGTAAATCTGATACCCCTATAAACCCTAGACACCAACAAAACTTTGTGGCAATTTATGTTGATTAGAGATCTATCTCTGGCTTTTTGTCTTTGATAAATTCACATTTTGAGCAACTTGATTCTGTTTTCATTCTTATTGATCTCTCTGTTCTTAATTTCACACACACTTTCTGAAGACCTTTTCTTGTAGTTGTTTTCACAACATTTTCCCATTAATGCTGGTGGATCCTAAAATATCTTTGCTGTGTTTTTTACATTAGCCACTCTTGTTGCATCAAAGCTTGGCTTAAGTCTGATGGAGCAGGGAAACCTCACTTATCTGCCGTGACACTTTTATGGTCATTCCTGGGTGGGATGGCTGTAATGTTATGCTCAGTACAAGAAAAAGGCCACAAAGACAACATTGTCATCTGAGTCTGCATGTACGTGTAAGTCAAACACTGCTTTTATTTCCCATAAAGCTCTGTGACCATCTATGATGGTGTGTGAATTTCTCTGCTTAAATAAAATAATTATTGTTTATAAAGCTTATAAGTTGGATATGTAAGCAATAAATGCTTAAATAAAAGTTCTTTTCAAAGTTTCTAAAAAGGTTGCTTCAGTAATTTTAATTAAAAATGTTATTTTTAAGTTTTTTTTTTCAAAACATTTAAATATAATATAATATAAATTAAATATAATATATTATAATATATAAATATAAAATAAATTACCATTTGTGTTGTCATGAGTGTTTATTTTCTGCTGGTTAATAGTTTGATATATTGCATAAATTATAGTTTACCAAAATGGTTGTAAAGAAATATTTTACTTTACAATGTACATTTATTGTCAAGAAGAAATTTGTGTTTTGAATAAGGATCATTGTAAAATATGTATTCAAGTATGAGGCGGAATTTCGGCAAGTGTTTGTGCTAGTTTTATATTGTGCTAGTTTTACAGTAAATACTCACTGGGCTGGTTTAGTTATGTAGAGCTGGAATGCAGCCATTGACAATGTCCTATATGCTATCTGTTTGCCCTCACCTGAACCATAATGTTCATTTCCCCCTTTGCTATATTTGTTATATTTAAGTTTACATGTGGATAATTAAAAAGGAAGTAATAAAAAAATTCCACAACTGTCCCAGTTTTACATATATTTTTCTTTTTTTTGGCCTATTTCTATGTAAGATAGAAAGACATCTGATTTTATAGGATAACTGTTATTTGTTATGTTAACAGTCTCAGAAAAAATTATAGCTGTTTTAGTAAGCTATCCAGCTGTCACATTCATGTTGTAAGTGATCGTTTGTTTTATTTCTACACTGTTTTTCTGTGTTTACTGTCTGTACCAATATACAGTAAAATGTAAACAATGCAAAATTGTAAAAAGTCCCTGAAAAATAAATTCAAATTGGAATTTAAAAAGCACGAAGGATATTATTTAAATTTAAAACTGTAAAAATAATTGTCTCAAGAGGTCTAGCTGAACAGCCACATATAAATATTAGTGATACATATATAGTTAGACTCTTTTCTTTGTATGCAGTCATGTACATTTTTTTTTAGTTTTACTCCTGGTGTTCAAATTTGTTAGATGTTAGGGAAAAAGCAGCTCTTGTAAGAATGTACTAAATAAAACTAGAGAAAAACACCCTAAACGCAACAAACAAACACTATATCAGATCATTTAAATTACAGACAATGAAAGTGAAAAATCTGGGTGGGCGTGAGGTTTGGAGAGTCCATCTGTCTGACCACCAAAGCAGACTAGTAACAGCAGTCAGGGGAGATATATGCTTAAGAAGATAATGGATGACAAAAGACGAGCTCTACATCTACTGTGTGAGTGTGTGAAAGGGTTCTTCTCTCTGTCCGTCTGAGACAGCAATCTCTTCACATGGAGCGGCACATGGCTCCTCATTAAAGCCAGTGTTTTGCATGCAACAGATTGGTGCTCAGGGTACCTGTGAGGTCATCCCTCCATTCTCCAGTGCTCCCATTCTTTAACATACAAATTGCTTTTTTGTGTTGGAGGATCTGAGATTAATTGCACACACCATTTGGTGCTGCTTGTTCAAAGCTCCTTGTGTTTTTTCTTCCTCTTGCTTTGATTCTGGTTAGAGATTAGCTTGACAGAAATTGCATCACATTAAGAGTCTTTTTCTCTGCTACTGCAAGGGCTGTGTTTTAACATCTATAAAACATATAACAACTTCAACATCTACATCAAGTGGATTCACCCTGAGAAAGTGCACAAATTTCTGCAAATAAATGTTAAAAATCTTAAAATATATAAATTCTTTTAAATAGTTTTTAGGGTTGCTGAAAAAATGTAATGTGAGTGTTGTGTATGTGTAATGTAGTGATTGAGCAGTGTAATAAAATGTTTAAAACATTATTAAAACACAACAAATCATGTTTTATGTTTTAAAACAAATCATGTTTTTGTCTTCCTAGCACAGTTTGATCATTTATATATTTGCATATGTTTTGTAATATATATATATTACTACATTAAAGTTACTACATTATATTACTGTAGCAAACCACAATGTTACTGTTTATGTATGTTATACATTTTGTGACACTAGTGTTTAGCATGGGAAACACATTCATTAAACACAAATGGTGCTTTAATAAATTCTAAATTTACTGTGTGTAGACATGCAGCAAAGTAGATATGTAGTTTACTACTATATGTAGTAAGTAGTTGCTATGTTTGCTAGTGTAAATGTGAGGTAGGAATAAAGGATCTACAAGAAGTGCATGTAGATAAAAACATTACCATGAGCTTTATATAAAATATACAATTAATAATATTTTCAAATTATGACATACAATACATGGTATTATTGAACACTTTGTTTTCCCATAAGACATATAGTAGTAATACTAATTAACTACATTAAGATAACACAGAAAACAGAATATATGCTATAGCAAATTTGTATTGTTCATTATGAGATGTAAATTAATAAAAAAATATTAGAGATACTAGGGGTGTGGTTTGTTTACGAATAAAGAGTTACATGCCATAAAATACCTGAACTTTACGTAATCACAGAGAATGGGAGACAAAAAAAATACTAGAGTAATTATTTTAATATGCTAAAAGCAATTTTATCAATTTACAAAGTTAAACTGAAGAACCAAAACTTCAGTGATGTATAGATGGAAAAAAACCTTGAGAGGAACCAGGCTCAACCGTGACAGCCAGTTCTCCTCTTACATGTTAAAGCTGTAATTTGTAACTTTTCAAGATATAAATGTAGATCTGGTAAAACTTATTTATAACTATTTTCACTTTGAAAATGTTCAATCTGTTTTTTGACCATTATGTCAAGCAATGAGGAATTTTAAGCATAACCTTACTGATTGCAGCTATAACAACACACTGCTATGGCATGACAAGGAACAAAAATATAGAATCTAAGTAGGGTGGAGGTAATTAGGTAGATAATAGTAAGTTTAATAAGAAAGTCTACCATATTCCCACTGAAATGTCTCAGGGTTGTCTCATCCCTTCCAGATGTGATATTATGTGTCTTGCTTTGTTAGACTGAAAAGAAAGTTAAGAAAAGAAAGGTAAGCAGCCCACACATTTACGTTTACCTAGCCTACGTACTCCCATTTACTCTAGGCTACATCTTGTGACCAGCTGTATGTATGTGGAGGGATACACGCACACACATTTTTTGTTTATGCGTTTGCCTCATTGAACAGAGTATGATCAGGAAAAGTTGATTTAGTTATGAGCACCTAAAGCAGCTTGTGGAAAAAGACATAAAAACAAAGCATTAAAAATGTTTAATGCTCAATGGGCAAAACAGTTTACAGAATAACAACCAAAAGTGTATATGTTCTTGTGTCCATTATGAGTTAATATGTCAAGTTAAGCATTTGGGAGAGCAAAGAAGTGTGTAAATGACCTTAAAGAATGTGCTGTTTTATTGACTGAGAAACCTCAGGTCAGCCGCACCTCAGGCAATTT
Source organism: Yasuhikotakia modesta (assembly GCA_036877545.1). Lineage (NCBI taxonomy): Eukaryota > Metazoa > Chordata > Actinopteri > Cypriniformes > Botiidae > Yasuhikotakia > Yasuhikotakia modesta. Next base: position 5,801 of record JBAJNP010005079.1, read on the forward strand.
CCAACTTTCATTTCCCCCTTGCGTCAATACTTAACAGTCAAAGCCAATGGACACTGATATATCTTGGGAAACAAGAAGAACTCCTGCCATCTTTCTCACAAATGATAATTAAACCAGTGTTTTGACTTTGAAAAATTGATTTATGTTTCTATGCACCTGTTTTTAAATTCATGTCCTTATCTACGATGCAATGCCTACACAGACAATGTGAAACTAACAATATTGATCTAAACATATAATCGTGTATGCAGCAGATATCGAAATGTTACATATCTTTTGTTGTTGACAATAAAGGGCCTGTGTCTAACTACACAAATGCCACACATTCACATTTCACGTATTAGACAATTGTCTTCTGTAAATAATGAATTCAATGTTTCTAGTTACAAAGTGGAAATGGTTTAAACAAACAGTGTTGTTTATGTAAAACTGTTTAAACACTCTTTTGTACTCTTGTCACTTTGCTAAAAAGGTCTCACAGGGCCACACAAACTTTCACCCAGGAAATAGCATGTGTTTGACTGTTGTCCTTATGTCTTTTGCAGTGTCTAGTGTCTAGCATATAACAACTACTTTGTTTTAAAGACGTCAAAACGTAATTTCAACTCACGAATAGTGCATCTCTCATCCACCACTCATCAATATTAGCAGAATCCCTGTAGGGCAGGGCAAACAGTAAAAGTTTTTGTTTACAGTAACAATAGTTTAATCTGACAGTTTTGTCAAAAGACTAGTGCATTAGTGTAACGATAGGCCAGCAGGGGGAGCCCAAGTTTCCAGGTCTGTCTCTGGGCTCCCTCTGCTTCCTGGTTCGTGACTTCCTGTTTGCTAGGTATAAAAGCTCAGGCTAGCAAACAGGAAGTCGCGATGTGTTGTATTGCCTCTGTGTTTTGCTTTCTTCGTGGTTTTTGTTCTCTTCGTGGATTTGTGTAAGAGCAAACACAATTTCTGTGTGAACTTGCATGGGTTGTTTAGCAATTAGATTATTTTTAAACATAAAATCTGATCTTTAAAATTCAAAGTAATAGCAATGTTTCCCTTGTGCACTAAGACCAGAGTACGTATTGTAAATGCTGTGCTTACTAAAGAAATGCATGGGTGCCTTGAGATTCCTTACATGTTCTAGAAAACTCCTTGTGCCAATTACCATGAGACAACTCTGAAAAGTGGCATCTGCTTGAATGATTTAAGAGGTTAATAGGTGTTAGAAAGTTCACAAAATGAAGTCGACCTCCTCAGAATTTGGCACACTCGTCTCCAGACACCATGTCTGCATTGCTTCAATGTCTGACAAGGCAGGAATCAAATACTCTCAGGGTTATCCACTTTCTCCTCATATGTCAATAAACTGTAATGTTTACAGCAGTGTGTTCTCATGAACATAGAGATCACTTGACTGGAAGTATTTGTACTAAATAAAGTCTTTATAAGTGTTGGATACTTGCACCTGTTACATTATAACTACCTGGAATGTTTTAGTCTGACATGTCTCAAGTTAAAATATATTTATAGAGCACAAATTTAATACAATGTAGTTGATCCAAAGTACAATAAAAACAATTAAAAAATAAGGGAAAGACTTAAACTTTAAAACTTAAACTTAACCTACAGCAGAATCTTTAAATTGGGTGTATGCAGTGTTTCTATTGAGTTCAGTGAAGATGTTCAAAGGTAAACTGTTGCAGAGTTTGGAGGAAATTACAGAGAAAGTTCTAGAAAACCCTTTTAATTTAGAGTTAAAATGAAGGACAAAAAAAGTAACTTATCAGAACATCTTAGTGACCTAGAGACTGTGTATGACTTATTAAGATCACAATTGTAGTCCGGGCCAAGCTGTGAAATGATTTGTATGTAAAAACAAGGATCTTGTTGGAACAAAGTGCTTGATGTGATCAATGCTGAAATGGTGTTGTGTCATCCACGAATCCATTCAGTAATAAGTCAACTAAAGGTGGTAGAGCTTTCTCTCACTTGGCCCCTAAACTCTGGAACGAGCTGCCAGATACTATTCGGGGTTCAGACACGCTCTTACAGTTTAAATCTAGACTAAAAGCCCATCTCTTTAGTCATGCATTTTCATAGTTAAATTGACAATTGTTATCCATTGACAAGTTGATTTATGTTTACAATGTCATGAACAGCTGCTACGCTAATTATTCTCTGTTTTGGGGGTTTCCTCCCAGAGGAGTTTTAGATTAACCTGCCTCATTACGGATCACTCATTGGCGGGTCAGTCCGGTCCCCAGTTCCCTTTGGTGGTGGTCTCTGTCATCAGTCGTTCCCAGAGGACTCTCTCTATGCCCTACTCCAGTGATGGTTATTCACTTCCACATTATTCCAGTGATTCTGTTATCTCTTTCAGTATCCATGTTTCTTTTCAAACCATCACACGACAATCTTATATCATCAGTTCAGCACCAGTATTGTAACAGCAGATTGTTGTTAGAGCTGCTATCAGTAACCTATGGTACTTATCACCTACCATGTTATTTTCCTCCTATTTAAAATATTTACATCTCTGAGACTGGATTCAAGTTCAATTTATTTATAGAGTGCTTTTCACAATGGTACATTGTCACAAAGCAGCTGTACAAATACAAAATATCAATGGATATTTTTCAAGTATGGTAACAAACTTGAAATGAAACAAACTTGAAAGGAAACTGATTTAAATAATAAAAAGACAGAACATCATTAATAAACACATACAATCATACACAGACAGATATGATAAAAAGTACAGATGAACAAACATATATGTACGGATATTTACTGAAGAACAGATGAGTGGGATGACTATGCTAGTGTCGGCAGACTCACGTTAAGCAAGCCAACAGGGCGACGGTGACAAGGAAACAAAACTCCAGAGAATGGAGAAAAAACCTTGTGAGAAACAGGCTAGTCGGGGAGGGCCAGTTCTCCTCTGGCAAGTTAAAGCTGCAGTCTGTAACCAAGACTATGATTGGTTAAGTATGAAGCTAAATGAAAGTGGGAAGAGACCAACTGGTGATTATGTAAATATTTTAAATAGGAGAAAATAACATGGTAGGTGATAAGTACCATAGGTTACTGATAGCAGCTCTAACAATACTGGTGCTGAAACTGATGATATAAGATTTGTCGTTTGATGGTTTTGAAAAGAAACATGAATAATGACAGAGATAACAGAATCACTGGAATGATCCGTGATGAGGCAGGTTCATCTAAAACTCCCCCGGGAGGAAACCCCCAAAACAGAGAATAATTAGCGTAGCAGCTGTTCATGACATTATGTACATAAATCAACTTGTCAATCGATAAAAATTGTCAATTGAACTATGAAAATGCATGATTAAAGAGATGGGTTTTGAGTCTAGATTTAAACTGCAAGAGCGTGTCTGAACCCCGAATAGTATCTGGGAGATCGTTCCAGAGTGTGGGGGCCAAGTGTGAGAAAGCTCTACCACCTTTAGTTGACTTATTAACTCTAGGCACAACCAGCAGACCAGCGTTTTGAGAGCATAGAGCACGTATTGGTTTGTAGTGTGATAGAAGGTCTGTGATGTATTTGGGGGATAGCCCATTTAGTGCTTTATAGGTTAGCAGTAAAATCTTGTAAGTAATACAGTAATTGACGGGCAACCAGTGGAGGGATAAAAGAATTGGTGCAATATGATTATATTTTCTAGACCTAGTAAGGACTCTAGCTGCAGCATTTTGAACTGACTGTAGCCGGTTTATGAGAGAGGCTGAACAACCATCTAAGAGTGAATCACAATAATCCAGTCTAGATGTCATAAAGGCATGAACAAGCTTTTCCGCATCAGCCCTAGAGAGAAGCCACGTATCTTAGCGATGTTCCATAACGCCCAGGTTTTTAACTGTGCTGTATGACATAACATTACACCCCTCTAACGTGAGATTATAGTCGGCAGGGGTCTGTTTATTAGAATGTGGACGAACAAGTAATATCTCGGTTCTATTTGAATTTAGTAGGAGAAAATTACTGGTCATCCAATGTTTTATGGCTGTGATACAATCAGAAAGTTTTGTTAACTTAGAAATATCATCGTAGGGTTGAGCGATAAAACGGTATTAATATTTATCGACGGAATACAATTGCCGGTAACGATATAAAAAAATCTTCGGTATAGCCTCAATATTGTCATTAAATTACGCGATGACACGCAAACGACCAATCAGATCTAAACAGGCAGGTCGCGTCGCTCTCGGTTCGGTTGCGTCATCGCAGGTGACATTAGACCGCGCGCATGATGAGCGCCAGCGGTGAGGACATGGTCAATAAAAAA
>JBAJNP010005079.1:14005-30435 GCA_036877545.1 Yasuhikotakia modesta
AGAGTGCTGTATCAAGGCACCTCAGTGGGAAGTCTGTGGGAAGGAAAAAGTGTGGCAGAAAACGCTGCACAACGAGAAGAGGTGACCGGACCTCGAGGAAGATGGAGACGTCGAGGAGAAGGACMGATTCCAGACCTTGGGGGACCTGCGGAAGCAGTGGACTGAGTCTGGAGTAGAAACATCCAGAGCCACCGTGTACAGGCGTGTGCAGGAAATGGGCTATAGGTGCCACATTCCCCAGGTCAAGCCACTTTTGAACCAGAAACAGCGGCAGAAGGGCCTGACCTGGGCTCCTAATTTTCTGAGGTCTAATTTTCAGGTCCTTCTAATTTTCTGAGAAGGACCTGTAGATTGTGTTTTGTATATACAGTACACTGTAGATTTGTTTAGCTTAGTTTCTGTTTTGTTAATTGCTATTTTGTTAATGACAATAAACTCCAGTTTGACTTTGACAGCATTTGATTGCCCAAATGTGTAAATTCACAGCACATAAAATGTACAGTACTTTATTTCGAAATGTAAATAATATTTGCGATATGTCACGAATGTTGATATCATGATAACAATAATTTTTAGATATGTCATGCAGCCCTAATTGACCATTGTCATTTGACTGCAATGTCTTCATAGAAAAAAACAGGTTTTAAAATACATTTAAAGGTTATGTAACAACACACGGACACAGAGAGAAGTGTAGGATGAAGGGGTTTTTATTGAAACACTGAGTGGTTGTATAACATAAACTTGAGTGAGCCGGGAATGCAGGAGCATGGAAAAGGCGGTGGTTTCTGGTTTGTAAGTTCCGTAGGATGGCGAAGGAATCCGGGGAGAGTTTCCTAGTATGTTGAGGGATAATGGTGATCGGAGGAACCAGGGAAACGGGACGCACACCTTAGAGACATGGGAACTGGGACTGAGAAACACAGGAGAGGAAGACAGAGGTTAGAATATGCACTGGAATACTGCATACGATACCAGATTGAGTCCGTGCAAGTAATCGAGACTGGACGATTGTCAGGGCTGAGGTGTGCTTATTTAAAGGCAATTCATAATGCGGAACAGGTGAGGGTGATGAGGCGTGGCAGGTGAGTTTGTGACAGGTTAGGTTTATGACATTGATTTGGACTGATATATAGCACCTTATCAATGCCTTCAATAAAAAGGCATTGATTTAAATTGATTTGAAAAATGTTTTTAACTATTTTTTACTTCAAGTCTGAAAATAAGGAATGTTAACATTCTACCTTTTGTCAACATCCCATCCTCAAACAAATTACTTTAGCACTAACTAACACCAAATTTATTGGTGTCAAATATCTTGTAATAACAGATTTAACTAACTTTTTTTTCTAGTTTAGTTTCTTAGTTACTGATAAAAATGACAGATAAAAATGATAAATGTGAAACTTACCTCAGCAAATATTATGGCTGATTCACTGCAAACCCAATCCAAATCCTGTCAGAATTAGAGTTCCTCCAGGAGAGAAATGAAAGTAAAATGCTTCTTGCTAATGTATAGTTGATAAAAGCGTGCTTTTAGAAGATTAACATTAAAACAATTTTGATTCAATGTTTAACTTTTAATAATGGAAAACTTAACCTCAATTCAATGTTGATTCAATGGCAGCTTTTCAATGTCGAAATTATGATTATACTTCAATGTTGAATTGTTGACTTTTCAAACTCAACCAGATAACAACCAATCTGACCATAATTTAACATTGAAATGACATCTTTTGTTATCTGGGTGGGGTGTTTATAAAGAGGGTCAGTCAGCTATGAGATATTGCTAAACCATACTGCTTGGATCAACATCAGTGATGTTCACTCTCTTGACTCTAGTAAGGATCGACAATGTGCCTGCAACGTTGTCAAACCCCATACCAAAATAAATGGATCTCTAAATTAGAAAGTACTCTTTTCTTGGCGTTTAGTCTTAACCCCAGCTCTTTTATGTGGGCGAGAACAATATTGATGCCACTATATGCTCAGACTGAGCTAATATCAACCAAACATCGGAATAATTGTGTATGCGGATGTCCTGGTTTCGCAAATGAGCGAGAACGAGGAGCATCAGCATCCACACACTTGTGAAAGAGCAGGGTGAGAGTGCAGGGCTGTACATAAGAATGTGATACTGGTAAGCTTTTCCTCTGAAAGCAAACCTCAGGATCTTCCTGTGTGGAAGAAGGATGGAGATGTATGGAGGTATGCGTCTTTCAGATGTATCAAGGCAAACCAGTCCTCAGAGCTGATTTAAGAGATGACCTCCCTTGAGAGCTGACTCGGCGTGCTTCACTCCCAAACAACACACAAACAGTGCATATCCCACCTGTAAATAACGCAGGCAGGAAGGAAAACGTTGCAAGTGTAACCAAGGTAACCTAATGGTTTGTAGTGTGTGGTCCTGAGGCCACATCAGGGTCAGGGGCCATCTGAATTGTAACAGATTCAGATATGACTTAGAAAATGGGGGGAGGTGGCCAAGGGTCCCAGAAAACCATGCCATCTCCAAAGATCTTATCATCTCTTTCATCCTGTTGCCGGTCGTAAAACTATCAACAGGACAGAAACTTGTGTTTTCTTAATGCTCTTTGGATCACAAAGTGGTGCTAGGGTAGACTCAGCGTCTCCCTAGGCCCTCCTTTGCTGATCGTAAATGGGTGAGCCTAGACAAACTCCCCAGCTTCAAAAGAATTCCATTAGGGAAATCTGAGATCTTTGATTAGGAAACATTTGCAGGAGAGCAAGATGTTTAACAAAGCCCTCAGTGAAGACCCCTCATAGCTAAGCCATATCAGAAAATAAGCTGCTCTAAATGTATATATATATATATATATATTTTAATATTGTATGCCTGTTTACTTTTCATGTACCTTTTCATGTTCATGTTTCATTTTACCTTCTTTGCTTATATCATGCAAGAATAATATAGTTATTGTGTATGTATGCTTAACCCCCTTGTGTTTAGTCTTAAAATGACGCTCTTCAACAGTCCTGCTCATTGGTGTATGCCACAATACCATAGCTGGCATCTACATCTTGAAATACTAACCTGCAAATTCATAACACAAACTTTGCAAGCCCCATTCAGTATGCAAATAAGGTGTCGGGTTGAAACAAAGCACCGGTTCCCAGTTCAACTCGCACACCTTAACATTGGATATTCACAGGCCTGGGGAGGGGCACCACAGAGGTTAAGAATGGCATTGCAATAATCAAGAACCACAGAGGTTTCCAAACACTCAACAGGTTTTTTTCTGCACAGGGTCTTCTCCGCACAGGGTTTTTCCACGCACAGGGGTTGGTTGGATCCAAAGATGGATCCGGTCCGAGGCCAGTCCAGTGCCCGGGACGTTTGAACATTCGCCAGGAGTTAGTCATCTCGCCCAAGAGATGGCAACCACACTAAAAGAGTTTGCAACCTCGCAAACTCTTTAGGACCATTTTCCGGCAATGGAACTCGCTACAACACTCTTCAGTCTCTGTTAAGTAATCTGCCAACGGGACAACATAGCGGACTTTATCATCTTTTACGGACCTCTGAACTACCATTAACTCGCATGCCCACGCATCAGGAACTTTGCATTGCCTTACCAAAAGCCATTGCAAGTATCCACTCATTGATGCATAAGATATAGAACCCCTTTTAACTACGGTGATAATGATAGTTTGATGGTTCATGCAGATGTGTTAAATTGCTTATAATATTGCCATTCTGTTACCTTTTTCTATCTTTCCTGCTTTCTCTTTGTTTTGTTAAATTGATGCTGTAACTGATGTGTCTGAGAGCCAATAGCAGCACAGTATAGTGTGAGCTGTAGTGATGGGAAGTTCGGGTCATTTTACTGACTCACTTTGAGTCTCGTTCAGCAAAACGAACGATGGGTCAAGAACGACCCATCACTAGTGAGCTGCCGATTTTCAAAGAGAGAGTGAGAGAGGCAGTGGGCGAGAGTGGGAGATTCTTTGAGCACATTGAGAGATTTTGCCTTGGTGAGTCTCTAATCACATATTTTGCAATTTGTAAAGTTAACTACCTGATGACAATATGATGTCTGAGTAAGCCACGTTAGCAGTGAGAGGCTAATTTGCAGATGGGCTAGCTTTAGTTATTTAAAAATGTTAACAACTAAAGTTACAAAGTGCAGTTTAACTTACTGTTTAATAATGTTCATGATGTGTTTATAAACACATACATTAAACACATACATAAATAAATTATATGTGTTTTATAAACACGTCTTCATTTGAATTAAGGGTGTTGTTTGTTATATCCAATAACATGAAAGACAAACAAAAGAGTTATTTACAATTGTTTTAAATGATTGTGCACCCTTCCTTTAATGCAGTCTGTGATTAATATTTCAAAGCAAATAATTTATTTTTCATACAAAAAATTTCATTCAACTCAAGCAAGTGTGTCTGTGTTGCTAATTCTATTACCTGCTACATTGTCCTGCCTCCTCCAGTAGACGAGCCTAGCTTCTGATAGGTTGGCCCAGGTGGTACATTATAAAAGCGTAGCCAACTAGATGCTACACCTGCTTTTGTCCCTATATTTTGTTTTTGCTGTAGAGATCATGCACACACAACAATGAATTGGACTTACACACATAGAGAGCTTCGCTGAATAACAGAAGCCGTCGGTGTATTCACTGCACACGCTTTTAAGACGTCTGTGACACACAAGAGAAGTCTTTAAGGCAAGATGTCTGGCTAAATTAATGGTAAGGCCATGTTTTATTATTCCTATTAATAACATTAATTTATAAGCAGGTCACGGTCTGATACCCTCCTGCTTAAACAGGATCTCTAACGCTCCAGGTGCTGCGTGTGAAGTAGTCCTTTCTGAAATTGTTGAAAAACTTAAAGTTCTGAATCAAGCGAGTCGTAATACCATGTATATCTAATTATACGTTTTATGTCTACATATTATTTGTGTGAGTGTTATAATTATATAAATATGTATTATGTATTCTTATCAGCACATCCAAATCACCATTTCCTGTTTGAGACTATTTAATTGTAGCACATGCTCCACTTCTTCAAAGTATTGCCAGTGTTTGCCCTGCCTTACCAAGCTTTTATATCCTGTTTACCTGCCACGTGTATGAGGTGTGTGTTCCTGAACCTGCCTGTTTAACGCTGTGATTGTTCGCTGCCTGCCCTGACCCCTGCCTGGATTCCGTTACTGATCATTTGTCACCTGCCCTGACCCTTGCCTGGTTTATGTTTGGATTTCTGGATTGTTTTGGCTTGGTTTAAATAAAGATCTGCAAATTAATTCAACCAATACCAATTACAGCATTTTAGTAATTCGGTATTATTTGTTAACTTTTTTTTATTTAAAACTATCTTTCGTGTTTTCCAGAAGGATTATTAAACCTTTTGCAAGTTAATAATATAGCTTTCATCTTTTCATATCAATTATATCAATTCATATAAATGATAACTCAACTGACAGTGCTGTGCCCAATATAAATGACGTTCAGAGCTGGAGTGGTTCAATTTCAATTCACTTTTATTTATATAGCGCTTAATGTAACGTATAATGCAACGTTGCTTCAAAGCAGCTTTACACAAAATTAAGAAAAACATTAATAAAGAAGTTAATAAAATCTTTATTAAAATCTTTTAAAATACACACATGATACACACAATACACACAGGACCAAATACAAGTTATAAATGTTAAAATGGATATCTTTGTAGATTCCTAAGATATATCAGCAGTCTCCCATCAAGTATGATGACTCGTACTCATAAATCTGTGCTCTGCATTTTACCCATCCAAATGCACACACACACAGTAGTAAACACACCCGGAGCAGTGGGCAGCCTTTTTTGCTGCGGTGCCCAGGGAGCAGTTGGGGGTTCGGTGCCTTTCTCAAAGGTCTCACCTCAGTTGTGGTATTGAGGGTGGAGGAGAAGACTGTAAAATAAGAGAAGCTCACTCAAGTATTGATGGGCTAAACCATTTAGAGCTTTGTAAGTAATTAACAGAATTTTAAAGTTTTATGGTATTTAATAGGAAGCCAGTGCACTTTGACAGATAATGTTGCTGATTTAGGCTAATGTGGTCATACTTGCACATGCTGGTAAGGACTCTGGCTGCTGAATTTTGGACAATTTGAAGTTTTTGTATTGAGCCTACAGGACAGCCACCTAATAAGGCATTGCAATAATCAAGCCTTGATTTCATGAATGCATGAATTAATTTGTCTGTGTTTGACAGAGAAAGCATGTGTCATAGCTTTGATATATTTTTAAGGTGAAAAAATGCAGTTTTACAGATGTGGGACTCTTAGCTGATGAGGCAGGCTTTATAGAGCATCCATCGATGCTAAAGCAGTATTCTAGATTGTTTTTTTTTTCAAGGCCAAGTTTTAGTTATTGCACCAGAATTGTCCATACAGAACAATGAAAATTGACTATGACTCCTAATAATTGCACCCAGAGGTAGCATGTACATGGTGAACAATAAAGGCCCGAGCACTGAGCCCTGTGGCACTCCATGCTGGACTTATTGACTTGTGATATGATGCTTTTTCATTTACAAGCTACAAACTGGAACCAGTCAGAGAGATATGAATATATATAGTCTATTATATTCAGTGTCAGAACCAGTGGTTGCTTTATTTTTTGTTAATTTAGCCACCATATTAAATAAATGTCTAGGGTTTGTTTCTTTCTTTGTAAGGTTTAAAAGTTTAAAAGATTTTGAGTTTTTTAAAGCTGTATTTTTTTCTGTATTTTGAGATACTACACTATACAAAATACCTCTAATTTAGCTTGTTTCCAAATTCGCTCCATTTTCCGGGCAGTGTGTGTTTTTTAGGGTGTGCGTATGCTCATTGTACCAAGGCACTGGGCTGCTCTCCTTTATCATCTTTAAGAGTATGGGAGCAACTTCATCTAAGGTGTTAGAAAATAGGGAATTTATCAAGATTTTCAAAATTGTCTGTTGTGCCAACAAATTGAGACAGATCAGGAAGATTGTTAATAAAAGCATCTTTAGCTTTTTGTTTTGGTTTGGTCCTGTTTTGCACAACCCCGCCAGTTTTTGTGTTTTGGTTTGTCCCTAGAACAGCTGACTGCAAGTAAATGGCGCATCTCCTAAATGCGTAATACCATTTTTTATTTTGTTTATGTTCACCGGTTTTTGTTTTTCTGTGGACATTTGGATATTTTTTGTCATTTACTTTCCCTGAGACAGGGGAAACGAGCCCTTGAGAGCAACACACGGGACTTCATTAACCTGGTCGACCCCCGCCAGGGCACCCCCTTGGACTTTTTTTTGTTTTTTGACGGCTTGGGGCCGCGCCTTCTGGGAGGGGGGGCATATAATTGCGTTCACCTGTGTGTTATTGTCTCTGATTACACTGTGTATTTATGAGTTCTTGTCTTCTCATCTTTGTTGGCTGTTAAATGTTACCTGATGTTTGTTTTTTGTGACTACCCCTGGATTAAATTGTTTGCATTGTGGAATATACTCATGTGTATCTCTTGTTTCTCTCAAATCGTGACAATGATTATGACAGTGAGTGGGTCCTGAGACATGCTGTGTGTAAAGAAGGGTCGACACTATTGGGATTCATTTCCAGGTTTTTATTAAGTTCAACAGGGGCAAAGTTCAAGAGGGGCAAACAGCAACAACATAGACAATCCAAAAATGTAAACAATGAACAGGCAATGTTCGGGGCAGGCAGCAAACACAGAGAGTAACCCAAAGCAAACAAAGGTCACAAGAGGCAGGCAGAAAACAATCAATACAAGATAAGCAGTCCAGGTCCACACTCAGGGGTGCGTTTCCCAAAAGCATCGTTAGCCAACTAAGTTCCGTTGCTACCTTCATAGTTTGACAATTCAGTGTTTCCCGAAAGCATAGTTCCAACGCACGTTCGCAAACAGCATCGCAAATTTGCGTGGTTGGAACTACATCTCTTGACCTGTGGTTAGAGGAATAGCTCCTTGTTAGTTTGATTGCACCATACCTGGAGTCTTTTCGAAAATTTGAATGTCTACATCAGATACAAGATTTGTAATGCTGTTTTTCAGCTTGGTGAATAGCTGTATTTTATTTCCCACCTCCTCCAAAACAAATATTATTTATTTAATGTTTTCTTTTCTGAGAACTGCGGTTCACTAACGCATGGCTAAATGGCAAGGGCATTAAATGGCAAATAATCTTAAAATAAGTAGCAGGTGTGTACAGTAATTACAATCTTTTCAAAACCCCAAATTTCTTTATTTTAATTGTGCTGATGTATTAATATTTAGGCGGAATGTCTATTTGCATCATATTTGCAGAGGCTATTTACATTAACTCAAAAGTCAAAGTGGAGTTTATTGTCATTTCAGCCATATACAGAAGTACATAGTGAAACGAAACGTTTCCCCAGGAACAAGGTGTTAACAACAACACAGTACAAAAAGTACACTGTACAATGTAAGTAACAAAACGGATTGACTGAGGTCTCCCCGTCAGGAAGTCCAGGATCCAGTTGCAGAGGAAGGTGTTCAAGCCCAGCAGGTTCAACTTTTCAGTCAGGTGCTGAGGGATGATGGTGTTGAATGCTGAACTGAAGTCTATGAACAGCATTCGAACGTATGAGTTTTTGTTGTCCAGGTGGGTGAGAGCCAGGTGAAGGGTTGTATCTATGGCATCATCTGTTGAGCGGTTTGGGCAGTAGGCGAATTGCAGGGGGTCCAGTGAGGGCGGCAGCAGGGTCTTAATGTGCCTCAAGATGAGCCTCTCGAAGCACTTCATGATGACAGGCGTAAGTGCAACGGGATGGTAGTCATTGAGGCGGGACACTGGAGACTTCTTTCGCATGGGCACAATAGTGGTGGCCTTGAAGCATGTTGGAACTACAGTGCTGCTCAGAGAGATGTTGAAGATGTCCGTGAAGACATCAGCCAGTTGGTCCACACATCCTCTGAGCACCCTGCCAGGAATGTTGTTTGGTCCAGCAGCCTTCCGTGGGTTTACTCTGCGTAGAGTCTTTCTCACGTCAGCTGTCGTTAGAAACAGCATCTGGTCATTATGGGGAGGGGTGGTCTTCCTCGCTGTCACACTGCTTTGTGCCTCAAACTGAGCGTAGAAGTCGCTTAATGGTGCCGTCCAGAACTCTTGCTGAGCCATGTCTCCGTGAAAACAAAGACGCAGCAGTCTCTAAACTCACTCCGTGTAGTTTGTAGGAGTCGGATATAATCCATTTTATTGTCCAGGGAGCAAACATTGGAGAGTAGGATAGATGGGAGTGCTGGCTGGCTAGGGTTTGTTTTTAGCCTAGCACGGACCCCGGTCTCTTGCCACGCTTCTGTTTTCTCGTGCACCGCTTGCGGCTAATCTTTCTTTATTCTCCCTTTTCAAATGTCATATTGAAAAGGCATGTTAATAAAAATGAAGGACATAAGCAAAAGAAAGAATTTGGTGTGGTTAGGGTGGGTGTAGGAAAGGGTTATATTGTCCCAAAAAAGGTGCCATCCATTTAATAATTTAAATTATCATTTGTACGCAATATGTTATTATTGTATACTGCTTTATAATGTAGTATTATACTGAGGTGCAGACAATTGCCACTATTTTTAATAAGTAATATAAATAGCAGAAAATGTTGCTATTTTAACAGTGTAAATAGCATCTACCTTCTATTAACACTTAGTGAAAATAACATATATAAAAATGTATTTATACGAAATAGTGAGAGAAAATATTTTTTTGTGCTCATGGCACTCATGGCACCAGTCTATCATTAGATCAAAGAAGAAGAAGATGAACTTCACAATGACAGAGACAAGCTACGTGGTTCAAATGATAGATCTGCGACACAAGTACAATGTTTTTGGGAAACAGTTGCGAGTAGTAAGTTAATTTCTCTGATGATGCGTCGTACTACAGTGGTTAAGCAGTGAGCTATGTCATTGTTCAGGAAACACACCCCAGAATAGGTCGCATAGCAAATTCTAGACTTTGCAAAGATCAATTGTCCTTAGTGTCTGTTTAAACATTAAGTTCTCCTGTATAGCTCAGTTGGTAGAGCATTGCAAAGATTGTGGGTTTGATTCCCAGGGAGCACATGTACTGGTTAAAATGTGTAACTTTAATGTACTCTAAGTTGCTTTGGATAAAAGCAAAAAAAACATTTTTGGTGTTTTGCAAGATGGCTGTCATCTGGCGGGGCCTGGCCCAAGTACAGGTTTCCATGGCTGTGGCAGCTTGGGTAATGGTATCAGATGACACCCCTTAGAAAAACGATCAATCAACGTTAGAATTACAGTATTGCCCTGAGATTCAGGAAGGTCTGTGACAAAGTCTGCAGATATGTGGGACCAGGGACGATTAGGAATAGGTAGTGCTTGTAATAATCCTGCAGGTAAGGAGTGAGGGGTTTTACTGATATTACAATCAGTGCAGTTCTTAACGTGATTAATGATAATCATGCTGGTCAATCTGCTGTCAAGTTGGGCCAGCAGAATTTGTTCAGCACCAATTGTTAATTGGCAGTAATACCTGGGTGACCTGAACTTGGATTACCATGGACCTGGGTGAGTATCCAAGATCGTAAGGTTGTGGGTACAGATCTGACCTTTAAAAATGGGTGTTTTTTCATGCAGGATCCTGAAGGCGATCACACAGTTTGCCGCAGGACTGGTCTGGCCTGTTTGTTAGAATAAAAAAAACTGTTACACATAATATTACCTATTTATTGTTAATGTATAAAATAATTATAATTGTTCGAAAAAGTGGTGTTTGTTTTTTCAAAGTTATCTCTAATATATGGAGCTGCGGTTTCTTTTATAATAGCGTTCTCAAAGAAATAACGATCCCATAGAAATAATAATCCCTTCGAGTAATGCAATAGGCCCCGGTCCTAGTCTTGATATCAGTTGGTTGTTTTGGTTGAGATCGCTCAATGATGTTTACTCCATTTTCACGCAGCAGCAGTTCTTTCACAGAACATGGAGTTCACCATTTCGGCTGGTAATGTTGTCAAAGGCCGTAATAATGTCACTAAAATTAAGAGAGAAAACTGCTACAAAATAATGCCCTTAACAATTTAAGAAATCATTAAAATTAAATATCGAATAAGTTTGTGTAAGCACTGTTTATTGTATTGCATGGTCAAACAAGTAAAGAAATTAGCCTGCAGAATATTGCGATTACAAAATGCGTATGTTGTGTTGTGTTTAAGTTTGGAGTTGTAAGTTTATACTACATATACGTTTGTCACCCTACAGCAAGACATTATATTTCAAAGCTGTGCTCTTTCAAACAGCCACCCATTCACACCTCTCCCCATCCCCCGTGAACTCAGAACTGGAATCTGTTTTTAAAAGCCTGTAGCTTAGTTGTCATTTAAACCCAGGTCAATATGTTTCTTTTTCACACTTTAGCCCTATTCGCAGGATAATGTCTTTTGTTTACTGATCAAGGCAGTTACGAATATAAAGTGCATATTTTGGTGATCTATACATGGTTTGCACTCACATACAAATAGCATATTTTAGTGTAAAATAATCGCACATGGTAACTTGAGTTTAAATGAGTGTATATGAGTTTACAATTTAAAACAAAAAACTATTTTACACTTACATTTTACACTATTTTACATATTAAAGCAGATAACGGCCACATTGGCTTTAAATGTGTTGCTGCATGATAACAGTAATGTTTACTGATTCTGTGTGTTTAATTAACAATACTGTAATGACTAGATTCTGAAGCAACCCAGCGGTCTTACAGTGCCAATGCCGCTTGCCTGAAGCATGTACCGTGGAACGCTGTGGCAAAGTGCAAGATCCTGATCTCTTTCTTGCCCATTTTTAATGGCCAGATCTGTATGTAGATCAAATATTCAGGACATTCAGGTGGACGTGGCTCCCCTCTGGTGGCCTCCTGGTTCTCCATTAGAGTGTCCCACTGTTTAGGAGATTAGCGGAGCAGAATGGACTTGGCGGTCAGCTTCATGAAGACGAGAGAGAGCATCAGCCTTGGTATTCTGCGACCCTGGGCGGTGGGTAACAGAGAAATCAAATCTAGTAAAGAATAAGGCCCAATGAGCCTGGCAGTGGTTTAGCCTCTTGGCGGTCTGCAGATATTCCAAGTTTCTGTGGTCTGTTAGGACAATGAACGGATGCTTGGCCAACCTCCAGCCAGTGTCTCCACTCTTCAAAGGGCGCCTTCATGGCTAGGAGCTCACGGTTACACTTGTCATAGTTCTGCTCAGCTGCACTGAGCTTATGCGAGTAAAAAGCACAAGGGAATAATTTAGGTGGACCACCATGTCGCTGAGAGAGAGTACAGGCTCCAAAGCCTGTACTAGAAGCATCAACCTCTACAACAAATTGTTTCTCAGGATCGGCGTTATGTAAAATGGATGCAGTGGTGAATCGTACCTTGAGGTTACAGAACGCTTGTTCAGCTATGGTGAACCAGGTCAGGCAGTGAGTACCCTTCTTAATCATGTTGGTTAGAGGTGCGACCACGGAACTGAAATTCCTAATAAACCTTCGGTAAAAGTTGGCAAAGCCAAGAACACGTTGTAGCTCTTTGAGAGTTTTGGCGAGTGAGCATTTCACAACTGCACTAACCTTTGAGTCCTCCATGGTGACCCCCTCATGACTGATCATGTAACCCAGGAAGGAGATCTTTGTTTGATGGAACTCACACTTCTCTAATTTAGCATACAGTTGGTTCTTGATGAGTCTTTGCAGCACAGGCCTCATGTGTTGGATGTGGTCAGACCTGGTATTGGAGTAAATCAGAATGTCATTAATATATACAAGCACTTGATGCCACAATATATTTTGAAAAATGTCATTCACGAAGGCTTGGAAACAAGATGGGCTATTGGAGAGACCAAAGGGCATGACCAAGTATTCATAATGGCCATTGATGGTTGAAAAGGCCGTTTTCCACTCGCCTTCCTCAGGTATTCGAACCAGATTATAGGCGTTTCTCAAATCTAGTTTGGCAAAGATTTGGGCCGATTTGAGCTGCTCCAGAGCGGCGGGTACCATTGGTATGGGGTAGCGATACTTGACGGTGATATCATTTAGGCCTCGGTTGTCTATGATGGATGGAGCCTGCCATCTTCTTCACGAAAAAAGCCTGCTAATGCTGGAGAAGAGCATGGTCTGATGAACCCTTTAGCTAGCTCGTCTCTAATGTAATGACTCATAGCCTCAGATTCTGGCTGTGATTGGGGGGAAATAGGAATAGTAGCACCGGTTAACAAGTCGATGGAACAGTCACTGGGGAGGTGAGGTGGCAAACGTGTGGCATCCTCTCTGCTGAATGCTCTGACTAGGTTGTGGTATTCGACTGTTAGTTAAGTCTTGACGTCCTCAGAGGTGGGAACCCTGGTTACAGAGAGAAATTCCTTTATTCAAACAGTTAGCATTGCAGTAGGAAGACCAGCAAACTTTCTTGATTTGACCAGGAGATATCAGGGTTGTGTGCGTCCAGCCAGGGGTAGCCCAGGATGACAGGTTAGCAGGGCTGTGGATAACTAGTAATCTTATGATCTCTTCATGGAGAGAGCCCACCTTTAGGCAGATATCAACAGTGGTTTGTGACACTTTACCAGAGCCCAGTGGTCTCCCATCCACTGCCCCTACTCCCAAGGGTTCTTGAACTGCAATGAGAGGTATATTATGTTTTGTAGCGAATTGCTCGTCAATTAGGTTTCCAGCCACTCCTGAGTAAATCAATGCCTCTGTGACCAATTTGAGAGTTTCAACTAGCAAAGTAACTGGAACTTTCAAATTGTATGACTTAGGTTTCCCAACACTCACCGAATCTGCATGGGCTCATCTTGGGACTCCACAGGTAGGTTGGTCTCTTGTTTACAGGCTTCAGGGTGACAGGCTTTAATGAGATTGTCAAGACGGATAGCCAGATTGATGTATTCCTCCAGGCTTCTCCCCACATCTCGACACGCCAACTCCGCTTGAAGTGCTGTAGATAGCCCCTTATGGAACAACAATTTAAGCGGTTCTTTACCCCAACCTGCTTGTGCAGCGAGAGTGTGGAAATTTAGGGCAAATTCAGCAGCTGATTTCCTCCCCTGGTGGAGTTTGAGCAACTGTTCCCCTGCATCCTCGCCCTCAGCTGAGTGTTGAAACACGTTTCAATCTTTGAAGGAATACTGGGAAAGAGGGTATGGAAACTGTTCAGAAAACCAAATAAGCCCCCCAATCCAGGGCCTTATCAGTGAGCAGGGAACACACGTTGGGTACATGGCGGCTTGCTGCTCGAGGAAGAGGGAGCACTGCATCAAGAATCCCTTACAACGCCCTGGAGTTCCATTAAATTCGTTGTTAATAAGAAGAAATGGTGAGGGAGTGGTGTTACCTGCAGCGAGATGTAGAGTTGCACTGCCTTCAACAGATTCTCAGTCATGACGCTGAGCTGATCGAGTTGTTGCTGCTGAATGCTTAGCCTTGTAGCTTGTGATGCTAGCTCTGTGCGCATTTGTACCATAGCTGCTGGATCTGATGATGGCAAGTCCCAAGAGGCAGGCAGAGAACAATCAATACACAATAGGCAGTCCAGGACATACACAGATGATCCAATACAGCAAGAAACGCTCAGAATAGGTCACATAGCAAAATCTAGACTTCGCAAAGATCAATTGTCCCTAGTCTCTGTTTAAACAGTGTTTGGTCATTGCAAGATGGCCGTCACCTGGCGGGGCATGGCCCAGGTACGGGGCATATGGGAAATGTAGTCCTCAGTATTCCGAGGATGGTTCCTGCTGACGACCAGTGGAGAGATTTACAGGACCCAAATTCATGACACTGTGAAATCTGAAGTTTAAAATGTCATAAAAGCCAAACCCAAAGTATCTTTATCATTGTCCACATAAATGTTAAAATTACAAAGGATTAATATTCTTTATTAATTTAATATTTAATGTTTAAATTAATATTCTATCTGTGGTCACCTACCTCTGATAGAATCACTACTTCTGATAGAATGTACTGATGGTATATTAGAATTGTGGGGTGCTTGCATATTTACACTGGGACCTAAAGAATCACAACAGAGTGTGCCTCCAGTAGACTTCAAATCAGGAGGTTTACAGACACGAATTACAACCCGTAATTCCCAACCCGACAATCAACACATTATTGATGTGATATAGACCAGTGCACAGTGTATAGATGTACAGGACGCTTTTGAGGAACTGATTATTATCATTGAAAGATGCTTAGAATTTTTGAGAAGCAGTAGAAAGGATGTTTGACTGGAGTGACTGGAGCACAACAGCATGGTATTGGGATTAAACAAATGGTAAGTGGTGTAAAACAACAAATTACACGATCAAGGCCTGGAAAAAATTGTTAAAGCAGATCATACACTTTTAAAAACATTTACAAATCTATATAAACTTAACATTTACTCTTCTTGTTTATCTCATTGTTGTATTTTTTTATTTCTGTGAAAGATCTGATTTAAAATGGCAAAATGTTGTCAGGAGCCAGATGACTGTGATCAGGGTCCATCAGCTAGGTTTAAACTTGATAATGACTGTGCAAACCTCCTTCAGCAAAGTAGTACCACAGAAACATTGATCTATTTATTAAAAGGTGACCTAGAGTGGTTGAGCGGAGTATAGATTCTTGTTCTGTGATGTGACATAGAGAGAATAGCACTTTGCTTAAGTCTGTAATGCCCCAGAAGCTGTCTTAAAACCTCTAAAAAACGATTTTATGGCGGGGCTATTAAATGGGTGAATTTGAGCGTTTTCCATTCAGCTTGGATCATCCACAATTACTCCTTCCAGAACAGCCAGGAATCTTGGAGTCATGTTCGATGACCAATTACATTTTAAAGCCCAGATAAACTCGACAGCCAGATCTTGCCGATTCGCTCTATACAACATCAGGAAAATCAGACCTTTCCTCTCAGAACTGTCTACACAACTCCTGGTCCAAGCACTAGTTCTCTCCAGACTGGACTATTGCAATGCTCTATTGGCTGGCCTACCAGCAAGTACTACCAAGCCGCTGCAAATGATTCAGAATGCAGCTGCAAGGGTAGTCTTCAACGTGCCAAAGAGAGCACGTCACCCCTCTTCCCACCAGACTGCACTGGCTACCATTGGCTGCTTGAATCAAGTTCAAGGCGCTGATGGTAGCCTACAGAACTGCTACCTAAATTCCTTGGTACAGACCAATGTGTCCTCCAGAAGCCTGCATTCAGCTAGTGAGCAATGCCTCCAGTCTCTGACAACACCTCCTCAATTAAATGCAACTACTACTAACACTTCTCTTCCATACCTCTCTCTACTGTCTCTATATAAAAAGGTGAGGTGGGGTGGGACAACTGCACTTGTTTACTTACGCTATACTAGTCTAGGGAAAATGGTACCATGCTTATAAGATTGTTGTTGTTCTTTTTCAGTTGGTGCACT
>JBAJNP010005080.1:0-28887 GCA_036877545.1 Yasuhikotakia modesta
ACAGTTTCCTGCGCTGCTTCATCTCCTCCTCCTGCTGCAGGAAAACAGAAGCAAAAAACTGCATCATCTCACAGCGCAACGAATGCGTCACATCACTCCAGTGCAGGTTACACAAGACATGCAATCTGCCCGATAAATCTAAGCACCGACAGCAGCTAATGTCACGAGATGAATGATGCGTTGGGCTGAACCTCCAAACCTGTCAAACACAGAACAGGACGGAAAATATTTCAGCTTTAAATTTAACGTTCTTCATCTGTCTGACAGATAACTGTACTTCTCTGCTTCTCAGCTTGAAGGAAACTACAATAATTAATATTTCATATGTTTCTGACTGAGTATGAAGCTTTCATGTGACTTATAAACTCTAATTCCTGCTACAGGATATAGAGGAAAAACAATAATTGTGCAACAGTTCAGCTACAGCCATCAGCAAGCAGATAATATGCAAGACAGCGTAAATAAACGTCAAGCAACAGTTTTAAATGCGTTCCTCATGCAGTACAATGATGTAGACTCAAGTCTTTTTGTAAAATAAAGGACAGACAATTCAATGCAAACCCCCCTAACCTTCCTCTTTCCCCACAGATCAATGCTAATATAAACAAACACATTACAACCAGTTACATAACATTCATTAGAACGCCACATACATCCCACATTTATCTGACACTTTCATCCAAAGCAACTTAACATTTTACCCTAGAAAACAACAAGCTAACTCTACAAAGCTAAGCAGCAGAGTTTAAACAACTGCAGAGCTAAACCTCAGTGAAATGACAGTCCACACACGATTAATACCGGCACATCCGCTCTATCCCACCCCGTTCCCTGTGGGAAGCGTGAAGTCTTTACCGCGTGTCCGGCGCAGGGAGCGTCACGGCACGCTTTGCTCCCGGTGCAGCCCATGATCACAAACTTCTGTGACTTCAGAGGAGCACAGACACATCAACTCCTGCCACCTCCCTCTCTCTCCTCCCTCTGCATCAGAGGCGCTAGCGGAATAGTGAAATCTCATTGGCGGAGGGAGCAGCCAATCATATGCTCACTCAGTGCTAAAAGTACACCGATGGACATGGTGGGACACCGAATGCTACAGATCACAAAAAGATGGGAAGTACAAAATTAACTACAACTACAAACAGACGCTATCATTTTTTCTCACAGCTAACTTTATCATTAACACTTTAACTGTAAAGACATACGAGTCTGACTGTATCACCATTTATTCTAAAATAAGCAGATCTAATCTGAGCTGGACAGGAACAGCCGGTGATGTTTGCAGCATGTTATAGCACACACACGTGATGTATGTTATGTATGTGGCATTAGGGGGTTTGGCTACATGACGGTTCTGCAGATAAAGTAAACAGAGATAATTATAAGCTGGATTCTCAAGCCTAATGTTTGTTTTATTAGCTTAAAGTTTGCATGCAAACACAACCACACACACGCACAACAAACTGTTGAACTGAGTGTGTTTAGGTTCATATACTGTTAGTTTGAAGACCTTAAAACATTGAAATCTTTATTATAGTATAAACACATCGTATATAAATAATGCAAGTTCACAGGTGTGAATCTAACAACATAAGGTTCATCCAGTCAGAATCAGTCCAGTAATAACACTCACCTCTGCACACAGATGTTTTATCACCATGGCAACAGCCTCGAACCTGCGGTTGTTGGATCGCACCATGTCCTCCAACCCCTGGATGACCTTGTTCTTCTTGCAGTACTCCACACTCCTCGACTTGCTCTCCAGTGGTACCAGGTCCGGTTGCAGGTTCCGTAAAGTCTTCCTTGACTTGTTCTTGTCAGCTGTAAGAGAACACGAGTTCAACGTCGTGACAACGTTCAGCATCATTTTCCCTTCAACTTTCACAGTTTGTAGACCGGTTGAAGACCTTCAACCTTTGACCTGAACCATCAGAAGATACCTTCAGAATCACAGCAGGTGAACTCATCGTCTTTCATTTACATTATCTTAGGAATATAACATCAGGACACAAGCATAGCATGAATCCCAGATGTATCTTTAAAACTGTTGATGTAACCTTACCCAATTTAAACCTGCAGTCTGCAAACTGCAGTCTGAAGTCTAAAAACCTTCTGTCTGAAATTCCTGTAGCTGGAGGAACAGAACAAGAACATTTGAAACACTCCCAACGGAAACTAATGAGAAACATGGATTCATGATTTTCTGTATTTTAGATCATTCATTAAGAATGCAAAAACAAACCTCTTACAGCTTTTAAAAAACAGGCATGAAGAACAGAGAAGCTTTTGTTAAGATGGTATAAAAACATTTTACTTAATAAACAAATGTTTTCAACAGCTAGCTCTAGTGCTAACTAAAGTTGAGAAGCAAACTACTCACAAGTTCTGAAAATGAGGCCTGGTTAACATGATTAGGAAACAGACCACATGGGCCTTTTAATGGACCAGTTGAGCAAAACGGGTGGAAACACTGAAGAGTTTTGGATGGCAACCATCTCAGAAACATGATCCAAATGTCATTAAAAGATTTGACTGCAGAAAACAGACCTCTGACTTCAGATGCCGTGTGCATATAAACACACAGATAATTGTTCTTCCTTTCCAGCATCCTGTTATGCCTCTAAGACAAAGCTGCAAATCACACCAAGTCTGTTAGCTCACTGTACCCACCCTTAAGTTAAACAGAACTGTTTAGCTTCTCACATGGACTGAAGCCACAAACGTCCAAGTATCTTTTACAGCCTTATGTAAGAGGCTGAGATATTATGACATCAAATCGTTTTGTCTTTAAACTAACCCCCTATAATCCAGATTATCTTTCAGGTTACATACCAAAACACTGATGAACTGAATGCAGAGAAAAATAAGAATTAAGAATCACAGCACAACGGCTCTTAAAAGTGTTTTGCAGCGTCCTAAATTTTAATTTCCTTCCCTTCTGAACTAGCAGTGTGTTTGTGAAAGCAAGAATCGAGGTCAGTGCCTTGCTTGGTGGATTATAAAAGCAGAGATTTGATAATTTGAACCATAAGGTGTCACTGCTAGGTAAACCTTTGTGTGGCTCCATCTGCAGGCCAACTATTAGCCAGTATCTTGACGTTGTAATTCCATCAGTGACCTTCAGAGGGCGACACGTTTAAAACTCAAACATACATTCTGTCTCACCTGTTGTTGTAGCAGCAGGTCTCACAGGTCTGACTGTGGGAGTTTTCAAAAGACTGCATGAAGATCTCACTGAACTTTGACTCAATGAAGACATGTTTCTCCATCTTGCACCTACACAAATGAAAAAACATGGCAAACTAGTTCCAGTCCAAAGTGACTTCATATATTCACTCCATATCTTCCTAAACCACAAGAAGGGTATACACATGATCTTCAGAAAAACCCAAGGTCTTCAGGAAACCAGCACCATGTCATTATCATTGGATGATCTGCAGGAATCTCACCCTGCTTTGGGTGTCCGTTTGTCTGAGGAGCGCTGGAGCTCTTAGCTCTCAACTCTGCACCTCCTGAAACAGTTCAATAGATGATTGATTATTAGGACATCAGAGGAGGCATGTCAACATGGACAAAAACTTAAACCCAAAAACTCTTACCTTCAGACGTACAAAGCTGGACTCTAGGTGATGGTGTGTCAGAGGTCCTGCAGTCATTCTTGGCAGTTGTCCCAAACTTGAGTTTAGATGCAGCTGAGGGTGATGGCTGAAGTTCTGCAGTTGGAGGACGAGCAGCAGAAACACCTCCTGTCCTGGCTGGAGATGGTTGAGGGCTCATTTTGAGATTTTTCCCACGGGTCTTCAGCGACTCACTCCTTTGAGTATCTTCTTTAGTGGACCTGTAACCATCTGCAGGTTTGGTCCTCCCACCCTGATTCAGAGAACCTCCTTCAGTCTGTGGTCTGGTGAGGGTTGTGGAGAACTTACTGACCTGTACTTTCTTTTCTTGCGATCCATCTTTACTGATTTTGGTAGAGGTACATTTTGAGGTTGGACCACTTTCTTGGTAAGTGGATAAACGTGTTCTTTTAGGAGCACTGGAAGTCTTCACATCTGCAGGTGTACAAAAGGTAGATTTAGCAGAAGTGTTGAGTTGCGCCACGTGATCCTTA
The DNA here is from genome assembly GCA_036877545.1 of Yasuhikotakia modesta. Classification (NCBI taxonomy): domain Eukaryota; kingdom Metazoa; phylum Chordata; class Actinopteri; order Cypriniformes; family Botiidae; genus Yasuhikotakia; species Yasuhikotakia modesta. The sequence goes on from JBAJNP010005080.1 coordinate 4,112, forward strand.
CTCTGGTGTTTGTTAGTTTGAGGGACGGTGCTTGAGGAGGTCTTTGGAACCTGTGCACCTGATTTCTTGAAGGGTTTGGAGGCACCTGACATCATTTTAGACGGTTTATTACTGTAGTTAGACTTTGGAAATTTTTTCATATCTGCCTTGTTGCTTTTGCCATCTGACATCAATGACTTCAGCTTCTGAGAAGAATCACTTTTCTTCCCATTGATGATTTGAGACACTGGACTCACCGAATCACCTTTATCTTGTTGAAGAGGCGACTCTGAAAGAGCCAGAGGGCAAAATGTCTTCTTACCAACAGGCAGAACTGGAGTTAAGGTTTGAGAACCGTCACCAATGTCCAGATCCTTCATTTCTACCTCAGCAGGACTGCCAGATGTTCCATAACTCCAACCGCTGGAGCTCCTCACATCATCTGGAGAGCTTTCACTGGGGCACCTAATGTTGTTGCCATTTTGGTCCTCAACGAAGATAGAAAAAGTCATGACTTTACATGAGGTCTCCATGCCGTCAGCTCTTCCCACATCAGATCTGCTCTCAGTGATACTTACTGAAGCTCATTCAGTAAATGTTCCTGAAGAAAAAATAAAGGTATTAAATATACCAGCACAGACACGACTATATTTACACCCTCACCTTCGAAGAGAAGGACTTGGAAGGACGGACAACACAATGAGATGAAACCACTGACAGCTTGTGAGACCCGTTGTGTTGTTGGCTTCAGCGTAACACGTCTTTGTGAAGATGTCACATTATCCATCCACCTGAAACTGATGCTGTTAAATTCTTTATACATCTGCTACAAAACAACATTAAAAATGAACAAGCCTCATTATATTAAATCTCCTGCTATAAAACTATATTAACCTCAGGCTCTCAGAAAATAATACAGTCCATTTCAAGCCATTATTGTACCAGATATGCAGCTTTATTAACCCATGATCTGTTAAATTTGAGCTTTGCTTAAAGATCAATACAGATTTCTGCACTTTATAAAATAGTTTAATAAACACTCTTTTGCGTAAATAGATATTTTTCTCACCCTGCAGGTCGTAAAACTGATTTTAATAGATTTACAGCTATTTCTCCAGGTAAATTCAGCACGTGCACGCGCAGGTATCCGCTCACGTGACGCCACTGCTCGTCACAATGACGCGTTTTAATGACGTCACGGCGTTGGGTCTCTACGCCGCATATATTTATTATATATTTATTTATTCCATTTTATTTCGACTCATACATTTAATTAAAGTAAAAGGCTGTAATGAAAACCGGCAGAGAAGAAAACAAAGTTTATTATGCAGATGGGAATCATTTATATATGATCAGACTCTTATGCAGTTTCTTTAAAAGTTATAAACAGACTTAACACAAGTTAAAATGTAATAAGCTGGATTCTTATCTTTATTATGTTAGCTGGTCATGCATTCAGCAAAACAACAAGAATCAAATCATTCAATTTATAAGATAGTCTATACTATTTTATATTAGTATAGACCTATAAAAGTCTGTACTGTACATGTGTTTATTTGTGTCACACAGTCACACAAAGTTACAGAATTGTCTCATATAATAAAAACAATTATCTAAACGCTACCAAACTGCATCTGTTCTTCACAAATCTCTATTTCCTTTGCATTTTTTTATAAAATGTTTTGGCAAATTTTGGTCAAACTTCAGTTCACAGAAATCTGCAGGTTTTTCAGAAACGCTGTGCAGAAAAGGCACAGATCCAGTGAGCCGGAGTCTAACAGTCTAACAGGAACCGCGGGGTGTTGTTGGTGTTTAGAGTCATTGGACTCGTTTCTGTAGTTTGATCCAGATGCCGTTCTCAGGACGCAGGATGAGTTCACCGAGAGGCCTCAGTTCCTCACGGCTCTGACACGCCTCAACCTCAAACCGCCGCAGGACTGTTGCGAGCACCACCTTCTCCTCCATCATAGCGAAGCGCTGACCTGGAGAAACATCTCACAATCACTGCTCCACCTCGGATATCAATGAAGGTTCAGAACGTTTCCCTAATGTTGCCATTAAGTAACACAAACATTTAAAAAGCTATTTATTTTAGATTTTAGACGCTGTGTTGACATTATTGTTTGGTACAACTTTATTTAAACATTTTTCTAAGTCTGTAACATTTATGAAATGCTCCACTAACAATTTATGTAAAACATTTTTAGTGTATATGATAAAAAACATTAAAAATAAAATGTGTGACAGTGAAACTTTACCTATGCAGTTTCTCGGCCCTGCAGAAAACGGGATGTACGCATACGGATGTCTGCCTTTGCTGTTTTCCGGCAGGAATCTTTCCGGTCGGAATTCCTCCGGTTCTGGGAAGTATCGCGGGTCCCGGTGAAGAGCGTACGGAATGATGACAGCATTCACTCCTCTTGGGACTTTAAACCCATCTGTGTTAGACGTTTATGTAACGTTATTCAATGTTACATTGAACGCTATTCAAACATTTCTTAAATCATGTGATGTTTTTAAAACATTCCAATCTATTTAATGGTAACGTTTTTGATACGTATGATATATAACGTTGTACAAATGTACTTCCACCTACTGATGTGACAGTCCTCACAGATGCTGCGGGCAAACAGAGGCACGGCGGGAAACAGCCGCAGACTCTCTTTAATGACGCACTCCAGGTACCGCAGCTGTTTCAGGTCCCCCACCCCCACCTGCCGCTCCGACTGACCTGCCAATCAGAGCAGAGCTTTTGGAAATCAGATTGTATGCATTTGTGTAAGKATGCGCTAGGCTAAATGTAATTTAGCACAAACAATGACTGTTTGACTGGCAATTAAACCTCCTGTTATTGCATTCGGACCGAACGGCACATTTGAGAACAACTTTAATACCAAACACTTCCTGTAGCTCCGTCTGCACAGCCTTTTGGACCTCAGGATGAGAGCCAATCAGATGTAATGCCCAGTTTATCGAGGATGCTGTCGTGTCGTGACCCTGTCAATAAAAGAAACGTTTAATGATCTCTTAAATATGGCATCAGGTTTTTGTAAATGACACTATGAAGTACTTTATTTATTTATTTTTGAACGTTTTGTTAAGTTCTAGTTTCAAGTCTATTATAGCTGACGTTCTCATTTCAAGGTTTTAAGTTTTAACTTTGAACTTTTTCTCAAGCAAACCTTAAAAAAAGTTATTTTAGCGTTTCTTTGAACGCCGTTTAACGTTCACCTCAAACATGAAGGTGTCCACCTCCTCCTGAATGTCTTCGTGACTCAGGCTCTTCCCGTTCTCATCGGTGGTTTTTAGCAGCATGTCCAGGAAGGCTTGTCTCTTCCTCGGCCTCTGATCCGAATCGCTGTCACACTCAGAGCTCACGGCCTCCGCTCTCTCCTTGATAACCTTCAGGTCAACAAAACAGCCACAAAAATGTGGAAATATGTTTAAATAACCTTTTCTTGCTAAAAAAACTGTCTCTGTTTTGCTAGTTTTTGATTGTTTAAGCTGACTTAACCTGAGCCCAACTTAACTAACAGATCTGTGCTTTAAGACACTTAACTCATGACTCACACTTGCAGTAAAGGAGTGGAGAATCTTTAATCTTCTAGAATGTTCTTTGCCTTCTTCTAACATACTGTAGATCCAGTCGGACCACAGCCACGGTGCTCTCTGTCTCCTACTGATGATGTCACTCATTCTGCCATATAAACAATGACATTCTTAGAGAGATTTTCCCTCGTGGAGGAAATAACACGGCTGCCATTTTTATTAGCAGGAAAATGAACATTTCCTACTTACTTATAGACACTCTGGACGTACTCGGAGTCGGAATTACTCTGTGCGAAGATCTTCCTGCCCATCGCAGTCTCTGATGTAGAGAAACACAACAGATGCCACATTATGATTGACTCCAATAACAAATAACAAAAAAATTAAAAACAAAGTTAATGTGTGTTAACTTTCAGACCGTTTACATCTGCCGGTTTGCTCCTAAACATTTATGATTCATTTTAAGCAAACATATACGTTTAACATTTGCAGTCTTTGTGTTGTGGGAATACAGAACACAAGAATTGATGTCTCATACTGAACTACACAGATTTTTGTTCAATCAGGTGCTTTTTACACCTGCACTCACCGCATATGATGTCCAGAGCACATAATGTTATGTAGCTGAAGCAGTTGAACGGCTCGCCGGCCGGATGTTTCTCCAGCTTCTGAATCAAAACATCAGTTTGTTCATTCATCACTTCCAGGAAATCGGACAGAATGGAGAAATGAAAGGTGGGAGTCAGCATTTTACGTCGGTTACGCCACTTGTCACCTGTGCTGTTTCCAACAGAAAAAAAATTGGGAAAACTTCAGAGACCTCAACATAGTTTAAATGCCACCCAGGCTTCTACTGTACAGAGATATAATGTCCTGTTAAATGTCTGTGTTTGGACAGATGGCCAATGACCTCGTAAGCGACTGTGTTTGTTTTTTACTGTGCTAAGCTTTGTGCAGCATTTGATGCAAGCTGTTGTTACTGCAAGAAAGCCAAATGTACTGTAATATTCACAATAACTACAAATGTTTAATATTCACAATAATGCTGTACAGTTTGTACCTGGTGAGCAAACCGGTGCCAAGCCACGGGTGCAGAAACGTGTAAGAAAACGACTTATCAATGTGTCTGGAGTTACTCAGAACCACCTGAGAGAAAAACACACATTAGACTGAACTGGCAGTAATGAGACTGTAGGATATCTGATAGCTGTATAAAGTACCTCAATATTCTCTGCATGATATAAGATGAGAAACGGCACTGGTCCGACCCAAACCTTCGCTAAAGGAAGGTGTCTGTGTTCATTTGTGCCCTCAATGATCTGGTTAAAAAACTCTGACAGAAACCACAGCATCACATTATTCTTCTAAACTGGTAGTTGCATGTTATGAAGAGAGTAACATGTTATGAAGAGAGGATTTCTCTGTCAAAAGATTAAATGTTTACCTCCTGCATTGGTTTTAAACTGCAGCGCGTTGCCAATGATGGGATACGCTCCAGCCATCTCCGGAATCGGCCTCATTTCCTTCCATTTTTCCACGTAACGTTTGAACGGATGAAACGTTGTGAATGCCAGAAGAAGAATTAAAACAGACGCAAATAAAATCCCCACAACGTACAATCCAAAAAAGAGGCCCATGCTAGTGAAACTGAGAGCTCTGAATGAAACTCAGAAAGACAGACCGGACTGTTGCTTAACACAAACAACATCAGACTGATCAAACACATGCGGTCATAACACATAACCTGAAGTAACACAGGTTATCTCCTGCTGAAACATTAACAGAACGTTGAGGTAATGCAGAAACATAGTGATGTCTCTGTATTTATTACTTACAGGTTTAGGGCTTGTATGTGTATTTGTGTGTGTTAACATTTCTGCAGATGTAAATATGAAGAAATCTGTGAAATGAGAGATTTCTGTCAGGTAGTTTTTGCAGGTGAGAAACCAGATGGAAGTAAAATTTCAGAAAGCAAAGCTACTTCTACACAAAACTGAACGTTTATGACTCTTTATGGTTCGGATTTTATGGTGCCGTTTGAGTAATAATCACTTTTAACACACTTTTGTTTAGGAGCTTACAAAAATGTTTTTCTTTCATGGGAAAACGACAACATATGGTTTTGGAAACATATTTCAATGAAATTGAACCAACAAGCTGTTCTGTGTAAATCAGAATTGGGTCAGTATTGGGTCGGGACACAGATCCCATCATCAGGACGGGTTTAGGTTTAGGTAGGTTGTTTATTGGGGGAGATCACTGGTTAACAGTTACGTCTAAAATACACGTTATACAAACATAAAAGCAGAGGGACATGACTGAAGTACATCAGTGTAAGTTTACTGTTGACCAGACTGTAAAAACTTTGACCCATTTAAAACAGCTGCTATCTCTGTTTACAATGATCAAAGTCTGTAGGACAGCATTAACATAAATGATTTGTCCACCCTGAATATCTAGATACTTTTTTCATAAGAAATAGCAGTTTCTGTGACTGTAATAAATCCTATTTATACTAAACAGACAGATTGTGAGGTCAGGAGTCTGTGTGTATAAACACACACACACACACACACACACACACACACACACACACACATTAAAGAATCCTGCACATCCATTCTTGAGATTTAAGATTTTTAATGCATGAGAAACTGGATCATAAACTGATCTGGCAAAATATGACATCAAAATAAATACTGTGGATTTGTCACCTGTAGTGGTTTAACTTTGATCAGGGCAATAAAATTCTTATTTACAAAGATCTGAAGGAGTCAGAAACCTTCAGACAACTGGCATAATATATTCATGATCTTCTTTCATGAAACCCACAAGAAGAAGAAAAGAGGCAGAAGATCTCAGCTCTTATTATCCAACGAAAACATTTACACTGATAACACCCAGATTAAAAACGTTCTGATAAAACATGTCCTATGGCTTCAGGAAATGTCTGAACATCTGATGCGGAGATAAAAACCTGGAGATTCTGCTAAATATCTTCTGCTGTGTTTCTCTGGAGAAGCAAATGACAACGTTTGAGGGACGTGAGGATGATGCAGCAAAACATCTTCCTGTTTTTGGCATCTTTATTCGTTTCTACCAAACTTTTCTCTCAAGTGCTTTCAGTGTCTGAAATGGTCTCAGTTTTCTAAAATTAAAATGACGTCATATTTGTGTGACTCTTACATAAAAAACGCTTCCACTCCGTCTCTGGTCAGACCAGCATAATCTCCTCCATCATCACTCCATCAGAGTTCCTCTCCACCACCCCGTCTTCAACTTCCTGTTCCTCTGAGTTGATCTGTGCCACTCCGAGCCTGTATAGGGCATCGCGGATCATCACCACCTCTCCTGGCTGACAGGCGTTCAACACCTCCGTGATCTGCTGGTTCACCACGTCTCTGCTGCTCATGAAGTCCATCAGTCTGTTGTAGAGGTAGTAATACGCCGCGTTATCGAACGCTAGAGCTTTACCGTGGGCGGCCGTCACGCTATGGTTCTTACTGCATTTGGTTTTTGATTGGCCGCTGATCTCGTTGACCACATCAACATACGGCTCCAGTTCTTTGCAGAGCGTCATGGAGCGATGAGGGTCGCGGGGGGGCGAGGAGTCGCTGTGGAGACCGCCCGACCCGTCCGGCTGAACTATCCAGCGGGAGGCAGATTTGGTGAGGGGGTGGAGATTTGGGTTGGACTCACTGGTGGACAGATCCAAACTGTACGGCTGATCCTGCAGTTCTGAGCAGGAGACATACTGAAGACAGAAACATGACTTTACCAGCCAATCAGATCACAAACAATGAAGCAGAAGATCTTCTAAAGTCTCACCTGTGGTGGTGATGAAGGGTCCAAAAAACAGCCCTGGTTCCTCCCCCACATCTGAGAGGCCAGATCAGGGTATAACATCTCAGCACACAGCGCCACCTTCTGCGCGCCGTCCGTCACGTACACCGGCGGCCAGAACCGCGACGACACCAGAAGATCCACGTGGTCCCGAGCGCTTTCTCGACGGACAAGGTACTTTGAGCTGCAGACCACCTGAGCAAAGGAACATCAGTGAGTGTTAGTGACGTCATAGGCTAAGTTGGAATATTACCAGAAATTTATGGGAATTTAACCCTCCTATTATCCTCAAACGACCCTCAATTTAAAGACCCCAGCATTTTAAACCTCCAGAATATGATTTTTACCTAAGTTTGTGTGTATAATACTTTGTTTATTTGTTTACTACCTAAAGAGCCAATAAATAATAAGCCAAAAATGATGCCAACCAAGAATTTAGAGACATTAAACATTAAACGGACCCCAAAGATAATAGGAGGGTTAAAAAAAAGGAATTTGGGGTAATTTTTATAAACCGTATCATAAATATGTTTTTCTTGACATTTGACTCGTCTTTATCTGAGTGCCATAAATCCAAGTTTCCAAAATTCAAAAACTTTACAGCTCTACTCTTGATCAATAATCTTCTGAACAGATACCTGGTGAGGACACACACAGCTGATTCTGCCCGCAGTCACGTGTGGTTCTGGTTTGGCTGCCGTCCAGAGTCCGTTCTGGATCTGAGAGAACATCAGAGAGACGGACGCTAGCAGCTGCTCCTGTCAGAGGAGAAAACGATGAGACTATATACAAAACTGTGTGTTATTTTAACACTGATCTGTTATGTTCCTGCTAAATAACAGATTTTGTTCATTTAAATTTTACAGTGTGGAAGAACCTTTGAAGAATGTGACGCAGGTGGATCTCCACACTTCTCCAGCGTCTCTCTCAGCTCCTCCTCACTGTGCTCCTCCAGCCGGTCGGACCTCAGGAGACCCTCCTGCATCAGACGCAGTAGAACACACGGATCTCCTGAAACACACACACACACACAATCCCTGATGCTGCTCCAGAAACCACCTGTAACATCTCAGAAACGTTAAACTAACGTCTGTACCCGCCTGCTGCCGGTCGTTGCAGAGCTTGTCCTTCTCCGTGTTGATGACGGTCGCGCTCCTCATGAGAGGAGGAATGAAGGGAGCAATGATGGAGGCATCGAAGCGCGTGATGGGAATGCTGCAGGGAAACGCAGACTGTTCCAAAGCCTCGTTCTCCATCGTCAGCCAAAACTCGTCCACATGCACCTCATCCGACGCCTGGAAATCGGGCCAGGTGAACTGGAGAGAGAGAGAGTTTTTTGCTACTATTATTAATACTAAAATTAATTTCAGTAAAAAAAACAACAAAAAATTATTTAAAAAAGGATTTTTTGCAGTTTGAAATCTCCTCAAATACCTCTCTGTGATATTCATGTGATTTACAGAAGAATAAAACTGTCATGTCTGTGATGTTTTTATCTTCACTGACCTCCACGTTCTTCAGCAGTAAGACGTTCTCGCTGTTCCGCTGCGACACCTGCAGCTTGGGCGCGATTCCACAAACTCCACAGATCATGTCATTATAATCTCGAACCGTCAGACACTCAAATGCCCAGTAACCGCTGCAGAACAGATCCTGAACACGAGATGTGTGTTCAGAGCTCAACACACAGCCTGAAAAACACACAGTCCAATGATCTCACAGCTCTCTGAAATACTTCTCTCTGATTGGTCAGGCTCTGAATTCTGTGATCAAATATTCATGCAACGTTACTGTTTAGTGATAAGGACGCCATTTAAACAACTTATATTAATCCTGTGACATTTTTAAAATGTTCCATTTACAACTTAAGGATAATGTTTTGATATACATATATTGTAAAAATGTTTTACTAACTTTATTGCAAGAACGATAACTGAGAGAATCTACGTTAAGCTACTGTACACACCGTACAGTAAGTACAGTATGTGTGAGGTCTCAATGAGCACCTGTTTGTTTTTGTGAGTTGTTGATGATACTGAGAGCAGCGTGAGACGGATCGTCGCCCTGTCTCACCCGATGTCTCATCTTAAAGAACAAATCCAGCGTCAGCAGCAGTTTGTTCCCCACGTTAAACAAACCTGAGAGAAAAACAACATGCGGTTTAACAGCAGTGATGTGTGTGTGTGTTTACCTGGATGTGTGTGTGTGTGTTTACCTGGATGCAGGTCAGTAAAGCTGTGTAGTGCCAGACACTGAAGGTTTGAACAGACTTTCACCTGTAGAGTGACCATCTGAATCGAATGATCTGTCAATAACCAGCACTGCTCCAAACCTGCTGACCTGCTACAACACAACAACACAACTGCTGCTGTTATCTGACACACAACAACTCAACCGCTGCTGTCACCTCAACACAACAACATGTGCAATAATACTATTTTCTTTTTTCAATTTAGCAGAAAAGACAGAAAATTTAGCTGAAAATGTACTGCTTTTTATTTTGCAATTTGTATTGATCCTTCAGGTCTCAAAGCGTAACCATTAGGCCTCTATGACATCGTTCTTCTCTCACCTCTGGTCTGTAAGCAGTGGGTAATGACACAGACTGCAGTGTGTGGCTGCTGGTTCGTAGAAGGACGGCCACCCGGTTCTCTCGTCCGTTATGTTTTCTCTCTCCTCGTCTGTTGGGGTCTCATTCAGCTGCTGTATGAGACTGAAGACCTCCTGTAGCTCTGCCTCACTCTCGGGGAACTGCAGAGAACATCTGAGCACGCTCACCGTTGACTGACGCTGGAGCTCTTTCTGTGCAGCACTCAGAGGTTGAGACACGTCCAGCAGAACCTCAGAACTGGACTCGGCCTCAGCGGAGGTCTGGAGAACATGCAGAACCAGAGCGTTGACAACAGAGGTCTCCAGAACATGAGGTCCATGTTCCAGAACAGAGGTCTCCATGTTCCCAGAGGTCCATGGATGAGTTCTGCTCCACCCTTCTCCAACACACCCTCCAGGATGTTAGTCAGTTGTCAATTGGTTGGTTTGAGTGTTTAGGGGTGGAGCTAAACCGGGGGTGGACCGTGTTAACATGAACTTTAAAGCTTGAACTTACTGTGAGTTTTGTTTTCTTGGCAGGTTTGTTAGTCAGCTCCCATCCACAGGTCGGACAGCGCTCAGGTTTGTGTCTGTTCTTATAGACATAATCACAGGCAGGATTCTTACAGTGACCTCGGCCCCTCGCCGTGGACAAACCCAGAGCCTAATTCATAACAGATTCATAACAGTTAATACTGTGATTATCTGTGATTCAACACAAAAGAATTTAGTAGAAATTTTTCACAAATGTCTAAAGCTTAACATCATATTTAGGTATTTCTCAGTACATTACAGCAGCATGTGAACACTAACTAGGGAGGATGCAGATGTCTTCTTAAAAGGCAGCATGGACAGAATCTTCACACCGTTGTCTGTAATGATGTACTGGTTGCTGTTTACTGGCTTCTGCAAACACAGATGGAGGGATGTTACAGCCCCATCCTTCTCTCAGATTATTTCGAGGCAGGTGATTGGACAGCAGCGGGTGATCTCACCTGTTCTAAGGTACCGGGTGTGATCATGTGACCCAGCTGTTTCAGAGTGCTGGGTTTCAAACCCACCATGTGTTCGCTGGGTGACGGTTTCACTGAAAACAACAGATGCTGGATCACTGGAGGTCTGACACAGAGAAACCCGACACACACTAACATCTCTGATGCTAATGACTCACCGGCTCTGAGTAAACTAGCTTCTGTTTTCACTTTCTCAGGACGAACTGCGATCCACTGTAAGACCGTGGACTGGGCGGCCGTATCTGTGGAGAAACAGTTACATCTGACGCTCACAAACATTTATAAAGAGTTTTTATTCATCTGCATGTATGTGAGCAGAGCTGGTTTCAGATACAGTTTGAGTTTGACTCACTGGTCTGGGCTGGTGCCGGTAGAATTGCTCTTATTCTGCGTTTTTTGAGAGCGCTGTTTGTTTTTTCACGAGCCACGACCTTAATTTGACCGTCACTCAATCTAAAATCACACATCAAACAGACAACATTCATGAAAACAGTCCTGAGAGAATCTATCTGACTGTAGAGGCACAGAGAACAATTTAATGTTGGCAGAACGTTTCTCTAACTGTTGCAAGTATTAACAGTTAAAATTGTTATTTTGAATGTTTTAGGAACGTTCAAATAATACAGTTTTTAGACACTGTATAAATGTTATTGCTTGGTTTTCAAAACATAACTTGTATTATATTTTTAAATCTATAACATTTTAAATCTTCTGACAACAACTTCAAAAAAATGTTTTTGATACGTGATGCATAATATTAAAAAAAGTTGGAAAACATTACTGCAAGAACTCTGTTGATAACTTTGAGAGAACTTTTGGAGAATGTTAGCCAATGTTCTGAGAATGTTCCCTGTTAGCTGGGCATGAAGTACATCAATCAGATTCAGATGAAAAAAACCCTGAAAGAGAGTCAGTGATTCTTACAGGACAGCAGCAGAGTCAGTCTGCAGTCGGTCTGGTTTAACATTAGCGGCTGCATCTGCTGTCTGTCGCGCTGCGTTCGTTTTCTGTCTCTTCCTGCGACTGACTTTACGGACAGATTCAGAGCCGCTGGCCGGCGCCGCAGCTGAGGAGGAATTCTGGGTAATAATGGAAGTGTCTGTCCGGGGGTCGTCAGCGTTGTGTGTCAGGTCTGTCTCGGTTTTAACCGATGGATCGCTCGGTTCCGTTGTTTGTACAGGAGGTTTGACATCTTGTGTCCCCGGAGACGGGTCAGAACCAACGACAGCTGCTTTAGCCGAGTTTCTTTTGGCCTGTGATTGAGAAAAAAAGTTATATATTCCATTTATTTATAAAAGTTATTCTCAAGAATACAAAACAATTAAAGAAACGAAAAGTTTATTTAAAACATCCGCTCAGGACGTGGGTCACAGAAACTGAACACAGCTGAACGGGTCTGTGGACTTACAGGTGCCACCCACTTCCCTCCGAGGTGCTGGCCGCAGTCAGGGCACTGGGGCGGTTTGTGGCGGGTGACGTATGAGAACACACACCCGGGTGTGGTGCAGTTACCCCGTCCTCTGCGGGTGTATTTGATGGGCTGAAAACAGAACAGACTTCTGATGTTAGAACCCGACGCTGTAATGAGTGGACTGGTGTGCTAATATTACATCATTTTGAAAACATACTTTTTTAATAAACATGCATTAAAGGGTTCAAACACAACAGTGCACTAAAGTCTGACACTCATGTTACGACACAGAGAGGCTGAACAGAGAGGCAATGAACTGACCAGTTTAAATGAAGGTTTAGGTTCCGGCTTCACAGCGTTCATTAACGGAAACATCATTATAGGACTCGCGCTTGTGATCATTTTATTCTCCACTAGACCCTGAAAAACACAAAACATCAAATAAAGATTTAAAACTGAATTTATTTGCTCAGCTGAATGATGAACGTTTGTTCACATATTTATTTAACTACATCATGTCTTGGTTTAATTGTCTCTTAACACTGCAGCTCACCTGATTTGGTATAATCGCTACAAGATGTGTAGCATCTGCTTTGATCTGAGGTATTAGCGCCCCGCCCTCCATTCCATTCTCCATCACCATGCCAACATCCCCGTAAGCTCCACCCATAACCCTGGACTCCTCCCCCTTCACGAGAACAGCAGCGGGTTTGAGAGCCTCTTGGCCGAGGCCTGACTGTCTCTCATTGGCACAGGAGTTCTGGGTCAGGACTCGATGGGGCCGCGCTGCTCCACCCGCGGACGCTTCACTGAGAGCCTCGATGGCGATGCACTGCTCAGACAGCTCCACCTCGCTGCCCAGGGTCATGGGGGACACCAGAGTCTCTTGTGTGGGGGTCCGGGGGGCTCCATCCATCGTCGCCTCCCCGTCCACACATACCTGTCCTCCTGCACTCTCCCCTGCGGCTGAACTCTTGGGAAGAAGAACGTAATTCGCTCTTGGCAGGATCTTGCGAAACCCCGGGACGTCCGGAGAGGACGCAGCTGATTGGCTGCTCTGGAAAAGAGAGGGAAACTTATAATAAATATAAATAAAAATAACGTTACAATGCAAATAATCACATTGGACCAAAAAACACATTTAATATACAGGCACATATATACAGTATATATAAAGGCACATACAGTATGTATATACAGACACATATATACAGTATATATAAAGGCACATAAATACAGGCACATATATACAGAATACACACAGGTAATGGTTTGCACTGAATGACTGCAGTAAGACTCACGGGTTGGACTCCCTCTCTCTCCATGCGCGCTCTCTCTAGATAATAACCTCGATCGGCCACATTCAGTCTCTTCCAGCTGTCACTGATGCATTTGTTGATCTCTGACTGCGGAAGCTCCGGATGCGTCTGCTGCATGTTCTGACGCACGTCAAAGTAGTACAGCAGGTACGCCGACCTGCGACAGAGGTCAGAGCAGGTGAAACATCACTATATTACTGCAGTCCTACATGCTGGACCAATCACTTTTATCAGTCTTTCTGAATGAAGGTTTTTATTTAAATGCAGGGTAAGTGATGCATGTGAGGATGAGAATGATGTGAGCAGATGTTGATGTGAGATTGTTGCTTCAGAGCTGAAGCTTCTCTAACAGGAACTTCTTCTGTTTAACTCCTTCATGGATGTTTAAGAAGCTCTTGCTAAATCAGGAGCGTTCAGTTGTGTCTCAGACACCAGTGGAGAGCGAGTGAAGATCTACCTGGGCTTCTTGGGTTTGTCAGAGTTCCCGGCGTTGCCTCTGCTCTTCCGCTTCTTCTTGGGTGAAGGAAGTTCCAGCAGAGTGTAGCAGCTCTCCACCTCCATCTCTCCGTAGATGGCCTCCATCTCTGAGGAACACAGGAATGAAGCTTTGAAGTTTCTCATCAAGCAGAAGTTCAATGCATGTGATTCTGAAAGTCATGTAGCAGCAATATAATATTATAATACTTTAAGAATTGTTTAAAATGTGAGATTATTTTATGAGCCTCCTATAGTCTCATTACTGAAGATTAAATTTACATCACAATTATAAAATTGTAACACATCTTTACCCAAATCAGCAAAAACAATACAACAAATACTTCTGTTACCTATAAACACTTCAGCATGTATTTATTTAATTCACATTAAAGTGAAATGTTCACCTTTTTGTTATATGATGGCAAAGAGCATTTTGGGTGGCGTGCTTTACGATCCTAAAAATAACGTTACAATGCAAATAATCACATTGGACCAAAAAAACACATTTAATGTCGTGATATCACACATGGATCACAGACAGTTTGTGTTGGACTGAAGCCTTTGCGAGGTTTTCCCAACACATCACATCACACACGGTTGTATTCATCCGTATTATTACACACCAGAAGGGGTAACAAAACAAACATCACAAACATCACATCACAACATTTCAAAGTCGCTTCGCAAAGTGATGCGGGTTTGAACCCACGTCACGTGACGCTGCCTGACTTCACGCGCGCTCACGCGTCTTCGCGCGCAAATAAACGCACATATTCACGCAAATAACTGCGGTTGGGTCGCAGACCCGCATAAAACGCGTGTTTGTGTGTCTGTGCGTGTTTCGTTCCCTCCCGTCCGTGTAACTCGTGCGCGTTGTTGTTGAGGTCTGATACTGGCTGTCTGCGGCCAATGAGCGCGTGTCTTATTGAACCCTTACCTGAACCCGCTCGGGATCGGTCCAAATCCAGCCGAACCTCTCAGATCGGGCCCGTGGGTCATGTGTGTGTGGCTGTGAGCGTGAGCCGCCGGGACACCGTGTTTTACTCCGTGTTTCCTGCAGTATAGCGCAGTAAGATGGCGGAGGACGGATCAGACGAACCGCTGGAGGCCCAATGAGCGCCCATGAGTCTTTACTTTACAGACACCCCCGCTGTGGGATTTAACAGCCGGCAATTTTCAGGAATAACTCATTGTATTAGTAATTGTTTTGGAAACGTTTGGTAGCAGATGCTAATGTTTAAAAACTGTTTAATTAAACGCAAAGGTTGTTTTTCCTAAAGGGGGCGCTAGTCGCATTGTTATTTCTGAAGCGTTTTTTGTTGTAATAAAGACATTAATACGTCGTGTAAAGATTTTTACAGGTTGTGGTAATGTTACACGCGGATCACATCTGAATAAATGTAAGATAAAACTGTTTAAAGAGTTTGTCTTTAATCGCGTAGGACCGTGATTGGTCCAAACTGACAAACGCAGAGGAAAGTTACGTGTATCACGTGACAACCACCCGTTCCAGTAGGTGTCTTAACTTTTAACATTTTGTTGTAAAAGATATAAATATATTCAATATATGTTATTATATAATATGAAATTGTATTATTTGGTATAATATTCGATAATGATTAGAGGTCTAAAAGAACCTATATTTCTCTCTATCCTGATAACATGTTTTACAGTATTCATAACTTGTTATCACATGTTATTTTAAGGTATAATCACAATCGTTAAGAAATAACGAATATGGAAAATATTAAATTGTTTTTATTTATTATAACAAAGCCTTCAGCATAAACCTAATAGACTAACCCTGTCAGACGTGAGCAGTCGCTCACGCTCGTCTCGTCATTCAATCGATCGCAGATTGAATCGATCGTCACTCCTGCAGCATGGCGGATGACAAGGTGAGTCTCAAAATCAGTTCCGTTCAAAAGTCTATCACTGTTTAGTTTAAAACGACATGTCGTGTCGTGCATGTTAAAGAACTGACGCCCCGTATTAGTTAGTTTGTTTATTATAGTTATTGTAAGTTTATTTGATATATTTAAAGTCTGAACTCTGGCGTTTGGAAGACCTCGTGAGACACGGGCAGTAAAGTGTAAAGATGCAGCGAGATAAATCGGTGATGTTTGTTTGTATTATCAGTTTTGTCAAGCTGTACGGCAGCAGATGCGTCTGTGTGGTCGCTCATGGTTTCTGTGGTTCTGATCCAGAATCCAGTGACCCGGCTGAAGGATCTAGCGGAGCTTAAAGACCAGCTGGAGGAGATCCAGAAGAAGGTGGAGAATGAAGTACAAGCAGGAATACCACAGGTACTGAAGACCCACCACAGCTTAATATGAGGAAACTTTGAAGTTCTGTCTGTTTGTAAGCAATACAAAGGGCTGTTCCATCACGTGACTGCATCTAATGAAAAATCTGTGCTGTTTATTTCAGGGTGGCTCATTATTAGCTTCTCCATTCCTGAAAGGGTTCCTGGCAGGATATGTGGTTTCCAGACTTCGTTCTTCTGCCATCTTGGGTGTGGCTTTGGGAACTCTCACAGGAATCTACGCTGCTCAGAATTACCCGGTGCCCAACATTGAGGAGACCATACGAGACTTTCTGAGCTCTCTGAAGAAAGGACCTGGACAGTAGCAGTGGACTGCATGAGCAGAACTCAAGACTGAAGAGAAGAACTGATGATTTTTGTCTCCTGAACAATACCGCGTGTTTCAAATAAGAGTGTTTTAAAATATATGTGAGAGTGCAGATTTGAGCTCTTGTGATGAGAATCAATCGCTTTTAGTTTTAAATGTTTCACATGTCCAGTTTGTTTGACGTTCACCCTGGTTCTTTTGTTCAGTTGTTTTGGTTATATTTGGTCTTCTGTACTTTCAGAATCAGATGTTGCAGACAGACCAGGTTTCTCCTCCTCAGAATGATTGTGATAGATAATGTGGGCTCTATTCAAGCAGAACCTCCCCGGAGCAGACGATGGTCTCGTAGGGTTCCATGGGGGAGTCTGCTGGTTCTTCTGGTTCTTATTTATGGTTCCCACGCCCCTCTCATCTCCCTTACTAAGGTTGATGGCCACGTTCCCTTCAGCCCGTCCTCCTGTGTGGTTTTGATTGAGTTGGCCAAACTCTTGGTCTCTAGTGCCGCCCTGGTGGTGACCGGGAATCTATCCACCCTAAAAGTTTCTGTGTCCATTATCACAGTGGTGCCCTATGCTGTTCCTGCTCTTCTCTATGCTTTCAACAACAACCTGGTGGTCTTCATGCAGGTGTATATGGACCCCAGCTCCTTCCAGCTGCTTAGCAACCTGAAAATCGGATGTACCGCTCTCCTCTACACATTCTGTTTGGGAAAGAGGTTGAGGCGTGTCCAGTGGTTTGCTGTGGGACTCCTGGTGATTGCTGGGGTCTGCCACAGCTACACCAGCCTGGACTGGGAACCACAGAAAGAGGCTAAATCAAGCCCCGGGCTTCACATCACATCCTGGGGCCTGTTGCTAGTTCTGCTATATTGCTTTGTGTCAGGATTAGCTGCTGTTTACACCGAGAGGGTCCTAAAATCTCAAGATCTGCCCCTGAGTCTGCAGAACCTCTTCCTGTATGTGTTTGGAGTGGCGATTAATCTCGCATCTCATCTCTCTGGAGGTGGACAGCAGGAGTTTTTGGAGGGTTACTCCATGCTGGTGTGGCTCATTATTGCAGGACAGGTCACCAATGGTCTTCTCATGTCTGTCATCATGAAACATGGAACAGGAATGACGAGACTCTTCGTCATCTCCTCTGCCATGCTGGTAAATGGTCTTCTGTCCTGGTGGCTTCTGGGAATTCAGCTGACACCTCACTTCCTGTTTCCTGTGATGCTGATTGGCTGGGCAGTGCACCTGTATTACAGGTAGAGCCAATGCCACAGAAGATGAGATGTTGTCGCTCAGAGCTACTACAAATATCTGTTTGCTGGCCTTCATTGATTTTAGACTGTGAAATCTCTGATTTAATTTTACTTCTTCTGTTTATTTATTTTTATCAGCACATGCCCCTTATTATTCATGCTTTTGCCTTTGTCTTTGTTTGAATAAAGTGCATCTTACTGAAT
The DNA here is from genome assembly GCA_036877545.1 of Yasuhikotakia modesta. Taxonomy (NCBI): domain Eukaryota; kingdom Metazoa; phylum Chordata; class Actinopteri; order Cypriniformes; family Botiidae; genus Yasuhikotakia; species Yasuhikotakia modesta. Next base: position 22,375 of record JBAJNP010005080.1, read on the forward strand.
CAACATCATCGCATATGGACTGAATCTGACAGTTTGATTTACTGTTAATGTTTTTCTTCATGTGTATCTGTATTTATTTGACTGAAGCATTTATGAAATTATACATCACATATATTTAAGAATGATTTGTGCAAAAATTAAATATTTTGAATGACTTTCATTGTGCTTGTCTGTTTTTTAACTCTGTGTAAACAGCTTTGCAGACTAAACAATAATATATATTAAGTGTAAAATAAAACATTTAGTAGAGTTTAAAACACATCAAACTAGTTTTTAGTTAATGATGTGATTTGTCTTTAATGATGTTATTATTACACACAAATACATTTCATATTATTCTTACTGTATGTTGATTCATAAAATGTTATTAGTGATGTTATTCAATGTTATTAGTGTGATTTTAGGACATCTTTTCATTTTGCAGGCTGTGTGTTATGCAGTCATACAGGAAGTGTTCAGTTCTGCAGTGATGTATTTATGTTGTTGACATTACTGAAGGAAAGTTTGCAGCGTCTCACTGTGTCTCACAGTGTCTCCCTGTTTCTCAGCTGCTGTATCTCCTCCTGCAGCTGCAGGTTTTGAGCAGACAGGTGAACAGCGTCCTGTACAGCATCTAAGAGCAGAGATCTGTACCTGCCCTCAGACACTCTCTTCTGCTCCTCCACAACCTCACGATACCTGCTGAAGACCTGCGTCACACGTCACACGTCACCCGCATCACACGTCACACATCACCCACGTCACACGTCACCCGCACACACCACTAGATGTCAGAATTAAACAAGATTACGATATTACTCTAGCGTGTGTTGGTCGTGTTTTAAACAGCACACTGGCATGCTTCTTTTACTTTTAGTGTAATATGCAAATAGTGTGCAGTGCTTCTGTATGCATGAAATATTTTGGCAAAATATATTGTATTGTAAACTTAAATAATACCATATCCCACAATGCAAATAGCAGATTCAGGAATGCATTGTAGTTATACCATGTTTGGTTTGGTCAAGTTAGTAGTGCATTGCATTGTGGGAAACACACACACACACATGTTGGTAATTGTTGTAGGTCATCCGGATATTAACATGCACTAAAAACACAGAACTGTAAAACCGGTCTGAGCAGTATGTTGGCAGGCAACTCACACCCTGAGTCACCTGTAAACACTCTTCTCTCAGTGTGTTTATTTCCTGTTGGTGTTGTGTGTTCAGGGTCTCCATGTCTGCGCAGGCCTGATGCTTTTCTTTGCGCAGAGCCTCTATCTGCAGAACCAGGATCTGTCTCTCTCTGCGCAGGTACAACATCTCAGCTTCAGCTCCGCTCACCTGCAGTGGCAGGTCACATGATCACAACAGACTCTTTCAGTCTGTGGTGCCAGAATTATTGTTGGTCAAACATTCTACTTTTATAAAAAGTGCTTCACAATGTTATGAAAGAAACACTTTTTTGACTGCATGGTTGCACAAAGAAACTGGTTTCACCAAAGGGTTCTTTGTGATGCAAAAAGGTATTTTGAACTATTAAAGGGTAAGGAATCTGTGTATTGATTATTGATTGATTGTTGTGTGTTGATCTGATCATGTGTTGATCTCACCTGCTGCTCCCGGAGGTCTCGCTCCATCTTCATCAGCTCATCCTCAATCGCTCTCTCATGAGTCTCACTCAGTCTCATTCTGCGCTCCAGGAGTTTCTCATGATCCATCTGAGACACACACACACACAGTTACTGTTTTATATCAGTGTTTTAAAATCCCTCTATCTGATTGTTCACAATGGCTCAGTTTATTGGCCACTCACTGTGCTGCTTCCTGATTGGTCAGATTTTTTCTCATCTTTCTTAAGTTGTTCTTTCAGTTGTTTAATGCGAGTCACTCGCTCCTCGTTCCTCTGCACGCTGCCCCTGCCCTCTGACATCATCATCAGTTATCAATTACAGCAGAAACTAGCAGGTTAATGTATAAGAGTTTTTCACACACACACACACACACACACACACACACACACACACACACACACACACACACACACACACACACACACACCAGTAATATGCAGCTCAATCTCCTGTCTGAGGAGGTCGTGTACATCTGCTGAGTCTCTCATGTTCTCATCTAACTCTCCAACAACCACCTACAACATACACACACACACACATATCTCTGACACAGTTAATGGTAAGATTTATGCGATGTTGATTTTAAGAAGTTGTAGATACTTACACACGTGTCCATGTTTCCTGAGCTGAACAGGTCTGTGATCTGAACTGAAGAGAACAGCCCACAGTGTGTGTGTAAGAGGCTCTGTTACACTCTGTTGAAATATTCATTGTTCAGTGCTCACTTTCACCTGTGTGTGTGACTGTGTGCTTGCATATGTGTGTTTTTATACACAATCATGTATAATGATGTTAACACTTTAAAACTTCACTTGCTTTTGTGTTACCTTATTGATTTTTTTGTATTTTTTTATTTCAATTTATATAATTTATGGAAAATCTGTAGGCAATAAGCATTTTTTAAAACTCACACAAACAATTCACAAAGACATGCTTTATTCCAAACCTCAAATACATATAATTTTTCTGATTCAAAATCTACAAACATGCCTAGAGTTAAAACATTAAGTGTTATATGACAAAATACAGCTGATATTATCAGAAGAAGGGATTAGACATCTCTTAGAAATATTGTTTTAAACACAGTTTTAAACATCGTAGAGATCTTAGAAAAGTTACAAAGTATTGTTCCATTCCAAATCTATGGCTGTTAACTTAACAATCATGAGAACTAACTTAACTAAAATTAACTACTGAGAGTTACTAGTGAGAGAGAATGAATAGATGAAAACAGAAAACTGTTTATCTCTTCTTTATTGTTGAAGATCTCACATATTTTGTGGGTAATAAAGATGTTTATTCTGTAGAGAGAGAGAATCACATAAAGTTAGTCATTTATCAGTCTGTTTGTGTGTTGTGAGTGTAGTTGTGAGACTCACCAAGAACATCAGCCACTGTCTTTCCATCTTCAAACACACGCCACAAAAAAAGCGTTAGTATGTTCATAATAACAGACCGACTGATTTCTTAAATAAAACAACCAGCCAATCAAAAGCAGGCATTACACACCTGTGACACAAGAAGGTCTTCCACGAATGCGGGTGCCCTTGATCTCGGTGCCGTTCTTATCCACGCACCAGCAGTAACCGGTGCTGTGCCAGCACTGCATGGGCAGGTAGTTTCCCTGCTCATCACACTGTGGGTGGTAGAACCCGGGTCTCACCTGTTTAATGGACTCCAGATTGCATTTGGTCTGTAGCTCAACAGCTGCAAACACACAAACGTGTCATTTAAGAATGAGGTGTGTGTGTCTCATCTGCAGCAGGAGTGTGTGTGTTGTGTGTGTCTCATCTGCAGCAGGAGTGTGTGTGTTGTGTGTGTCTCACCTGTATCAGGTGTGTGTGTGTTGTGTGTCTCATCTGCAGCAGGAGTGTGTGTGTTGTGTGTCTCACCTGTATCAGGTGTGTGTGTGTTGTGTGTCTCACCTGTATCAGGTGTGCTCTGAACCTCCGGGTCCATCAGCAGTGGCATGCTGTTCATGGGGAAATGCATTTGCTTCGGTTTGGAAGGATCTGTGGGAGGTAAATGTTCTGTCAGAAATCTAGAACTTCCAGAATGTTTTCTAGATAAAGATGTAACATGAACATCTACAACTAAAACCTCCAGATCTCTCTCTCTCTTACCATCCAAGACTCCACTGCCCTCTCTCAGGAAACTTGGTCTCAGTTTCTAGAAAAAAAAGCAGAAGAAAGAAAAAAATTGAGCTGTGTGTGACCTGATACACACACAATACACAAATTTTTGAGTGTGTGTGTGAACAGGCTGATTTCTGACCGTGAGGGGAACTGTCTCTTTCTGGTCGGTGGTCTCATCTGAGAGGGGTTTCAGCATGGGCATGCTGTTCAAGGGATGGTGCATCACTTTAGGAGCTCCAGCTGTCATATGAAAGACACACACGTTTCTTTACAAGGTACAACCTCACATCTCTCACTTCTGTTTTCCTCTCTCTCTCTCTCTCTCTCTCACACACACACACGTTCAGTTTTATATGCTGTACAGGGACATTCCATAGACGTACTGTCCCATCTCTCTTACAGTAACTCTACACAAAACGTTCTGCTATTTTAGATCAGTAATGATTTATAAGGTTATTTTCTCACAGGGACTTAAAAATGTCTCAGGTCAAAATTTACTGGTATTTCTATACTAGTGAGGTCATTTGGTCCTTATTATCTAGTAAAAACCAGCACCACACGCACAGGAAATGTTTTTATTGCAAATATTTTACTAAACATTTATAGATAGGTGCATTGTTATTTTAATATGATAATGTGTAAGTGTATAGATTTAGTAAGCGTATCACTTAGTAAGTGTATAGATTAACTGTAAATTGGTTGCTGATTAAGAACATTATAATTTAACTGGTTAATTGGCTAGTGCTCCTGTAGCTTAATGGGTAAAGTACTGGGTAAAGCAGCGCAAAGGTTGTAGGTTCAATTCTTGAAGAACACGCATGCTGATAATAATGCAACTTTAATGCACTTGATAAAAGCTTTGGATAAAGCATCTTGTAGTGTAATTATAAGCCCATAAATGTAAACCTGATGTCCTGCGGGTCAGCTGGCTCTTCAGCTGGTTCTGGCCCTCGGTCAGAGCACTGATGTGTTGATTCTGACCCCAGATGAAGTACGCGGTGAGCGCCTGTCCGGCCAGCAGCAGACAGGCCAGCAGGGTGACGCCTGCAACCTTCAGTGCTTTAGCATTAGAGCTCCTGTAGGGGGGAGACAAACCCACCAATATTATCAGTAATATTCTGCAACACGTTATAAACACACTTTACTATTCAGAAAATAAACAGATAAACTATAAGCACGTTTATAGTTTTGTGAAGTTTGTTTATTTTGGTTCTTGTCATAAAGGTCATTGTGACCTTATTCAACAAAAGAAGGCGCTTCTTTAATTCGTGTTTATTTATGATTTTGACCTCATATAAACTGAGAAACAACATATATGTCATATATTTACACCGAACTGTTATTGTTTATTAATAATAATGGTATTTATAATAGGTAATATAATTATATTGTGTATATATATTATTACTCTATAATAAAACTATAATTGAGAAAGTCAAATGAATTGAGGAAAAGTTTTATGTAACAAAATGTGCGGAAACAACTTTTTGAATTGCCGTATCAACCAATCACTAACAGGAATGCCTATGACGTCACTTGTAAATAGGTAGAGCTTGAGTTTTATTCTCCGGTCGATGAAGTTTCATTAAACGCTTAATGTTGAAGTTTTAAAAGGTATGAAAGCAAATAAAAAACCTGCATAAAATAAAGCGTGAGAACAAACGTGCAGAAAAGACGATTGACGCATTATAATTACATCATTGCACTAACAATAGAAAGCATACATACTACAGTCCATTAATAACAATGTTAACAAATAAATATTAATAACAATAAGTTATTACGCCTATTCATGACATGGAAAACTTTGCAATAACTTATATAAAATATGCACTAACTTTTACCACAATCAGAAGTTTTCATCCTACGATTAATTGATATAAGTTGTATTTATTTGATAAAGTTAGTTTACCGTGTGTGTCCATTGCCCAGCACGGTCTCCTCACTCGGCACGCGCTGAATAAGCGCCTCGTTGTGTCGCTCGTCCATCGCAGGTGTTTGTTTACACGGTCCCAAACTCAACTAAACCTCTCCGCGTGCCGGCGGGGTTTTAAACAGACCCACAACCCGCTTTTCAGGATGTCTGTGGAAAGTCCCTTTATGTTGAACCATGAAGACGTGGTTTCGCTTCTCTCCAGCATCTTCAGACCTGAAGCGTGATTGGCTGGCGACTCGAGCGTCATCAGTTGATGGAGAGACGAAAAGTTCAACAAACTTCCGACCGTATTAAAAATGCACCAAACGTTGAAATAAAATCACTCACAGACGTGATGTGACGATGTTTGATCGATAAATAAGTGAATCTAACGATTATGAACTAAACTTAGTCGAATATTGTATTTCTGAGTCCTGGAATATTTGCTTTATTTAAATACGAGCAGACCTATATGTGAATATAAGAAAATGCCAATTGTGAAGATGTGTAACTCTTATAGTTTTATGAGATTTTGTCTCCTATCTATCCTACATGTTATATTTTAATTAACATTAAAGATTTGTTAATCATTGTAGGTCTGTAATGTCATGTCAATGTCAATGTTTGCTGCATTATTGACGAAAGCTGTTATTGAAAGTATTACTACACAGATTTTGCACTAAGAAACATGCTGTAAATGTTTGTGCATTTGGCTGAAATACAGGATACTTTAAATTAAGTGTGTTTAGGGCACACACACACACACACACACACACACACACACACACACACACACACACACACACACACACACACACACACACACACACACACACACACACACACACACA
>JBAJNP010005081.1:0-30426 GCA_036877545.1 Yasuhikotakia modesta
CAAAATAAATAATTAATTGAAAAATAATTGGCATTAGATATCTTAATTAAACCAATGTTTATGATTATTCAGGCCCACAATACATTTATCACATGGCTTAGAAGAAAACATTTCAAATTTGATTGTCATTTTGGGATATTTGCTGAAAAACTTTTTGGAATGTTTTCTTAGTAATCCCGGAAAATTCTAGTATATTTTAACTCTAATGCAGGGCTGAGATCCAGAGGTTTTGAATAATGTTAAAAGAAAATTATATTATTTGTCAATTTTAGAACTACTGTATAGAATAGCTGGTATACAGAAAAATTGAGACAACAAAGTTGAAAAGAGTTTGAAGAAATGAGAAGAAAAAGAGATGAAGGATGATAATATTTTGTTGTCCATTCCATCTCCCACCAGTTAAATTAAAACATTTTTGGTCTGTTGCTCTCAACCCTTTGGTTGAACAGGGAAAGGAAATGGACATCAAAACAAACACACACACACACCCTCTTTATCTTTTATATGATCTGGCATCGACTCCCACAAACAGTGTGCCTATGTAATTACACACAACCACACACACACGCTCAAATCTACTATGATGCAGTGATTGAATTGCTGAAAATGGAACAGGTACAGAATGATGATTAATGAGAGATTCCTCCATGGCAGTGCAAAGTTATGACAACTGCACCTCATGAGGACTGGCATTGTTGTTGCTGCCCTCCTGTGTGCTGATTACGGTACCACGGTACGGCACCTCTATGATTCGAGGTTTGTCAATGATGCGCGCACAGCGATTGCCCTTCTCCACGATTCCGATGATCCACGCCTGCTGCCCATCACCTGTCCCGCCGTCCTGCCCCAGTGTTCCTGACAAACCCACACGACTGGATTTCATCTCGGCACAAAATCGAGCTGCCTGCTCCCGTGGCAAACAAATCAACAAACCACCTGCCAGACAAAAAAAAACAATTGTTTAATACGTTTAAATCTTCACTGTTTCCTCTTTAATCCCAACTTTCTTATGCATTTGTAAGTAAATATTAAATTCAAAGCAAAGTGTTACTTATTTAAAAGTGAATTCACTTTTATGGTGCAAATTTAACACTCTTCATTCATCTATGCTTGAATAAACTGATCTAATTATGTGATGTTTAATGTTAATACAAATGTTATGCTGCTCAGTAGTTCATTTTGAAGAGACTGTCTGTGGACTGAGCCGAGCTGTTGATCTTACCTGATGTTTCAGAGGAGGTGCCCTGCAAAAGGCCAAACAAGTTGCCGCAAGCTTTGCTCACCGCCGCCATTTTAGCAATAATGGGAAGGTTGTGAATGACAAAGGCGACATCATTTCGCTGCTGCTGGGCAAGATTACGAGCATGACCAATAATCCCAAAACCTGTGATGTCTGTGGCAGCGTGTGCATTGAATTTGTGCATTAGGGCAGCAGCTACAGAAGCAAAGAGAGACACATTTGTAATAAACAAACCTATAAAATTAATACAAGAACCAAAAAAAAAAATTATACTGGCCTTATACTCTATTCTTGTCATTTTAATAAAAAAAAGAGAAAAATATAGAGGACGTCTGAATTAGTAAAATGTTGTAAAACTAGGGGATGTGTACTGATTGTTGCGAGTACCAGTGCGATTGAGGGTGGCCATATTCAGCATGGCCTCCTGATACGCATGCTCCACCTCCTCCTTGGAGATCACCAACTTTATCTTGTTCCATCTCTCTGGCTGGATGAATTAAGAATCAAAAAGGGGCGGGGCATCAAGGAGACGCAAACTAACAAGGTTTTCAACTCAATGATAAACAGGACTTCCCCAACAATTAATTAATGACACCAGTAAATGAGATAAATCAGGACCCACCATATCCATCCACTGATGGGCATTCACTGCTACTTGAGTTCCTAAAGGTTTAGTAAGAACCAACACGTCTCCAGGTACAGCACTGTCAGGCCTGAGCACAACAATGTTCATATAATCATTCACATTACATTTGTATGGTTGCTCTAATGCCTTTTGGGATGGACAGAAATATACTCACATGATAAAATCATTGGGCTGGCACACCACAGAGGCCACGCCTCCGATTATGATCCAGGGATTGATGACTGTTTGTCCTCCAGTCACTGAAGTCCCGCCCTCTTCTGCCGCATCACGGAAGCCCTTCATCATCAAAGGCATCACCTGCTCTCTCTCCTGAGAGAATATTGGCACAAAACACACGCATTAACCATTTCAGCTTCCTGAAGTAGCAAAAACCTCAAATAACCCCAGTGCAAAATACCCAAGCAATTCCACACATCAAACCTCTCTGTCAAATTCTATTCATGCAGTTGCTTTTACATATAAACCAAATTAAAAAGCAAACAGAATGAATTGCACACAGAAAGAATCAGACCTCACCTTCTCATTCATCTTCTGACTGACGCTAAGAAGCATAAGCATGTTGTCACACTCTGTGATGCCCATGGCGTACAGATCACTCAGCACATTCGCACAGGCAATTCGACCCTGTAAAATTACACTGTCATGAATTTGGCTTTTTATTGCACATGCTAACTTTTTTTTAATGTTAGCCACCCACCATCATGTAGGGGTCTTCCACTAAAGGATAGAAGAAATCTGTGGTTTGAACCAGGGACAGGCCTCCATGTCTCAGAGGGATGACGCATGAGTCCATTCCAATACCTGTCAATATTGGGAAAAAATGGGTAGTTATATAGTAACATTGCTTACATTTGCAAAGATCTTTCAGCTATGCATGTACATTTACTCAAAGCTAAAGTCTTTAGTCTGTTTCAAACACTTATTAACGCGTAAAACATTCAATAGTTAAGTCGCATTATTATGGATTACTTATTTCACAATGTCAAGCATTAACAGGGTCCATAGTTCACATCTCTTTATATGATTGTATTTACTTCCCAGGACATGATTTAAGTCCCAGGACATGATTTAAGGGAAATAAAAACGCATTGACAGGCTATAAAACAGGCCTAATAAAATTACTTTAAATAAAATAAACTTTTATTGACTTGCATTTCTTCATGTATTTACAGTATGTAATATTGTAATACTTTGCTGTGTAAACTTTATTATTTACATGACTATTCTTGACCAAATACAAATCGTTGTTTTTTATTTAGAAAACTTAAGGATCCGACCTGTTTAAATAAAAAATTAAACCAACATAACCGGTTGGTTATCTATGAAACTGCCAATGAAATATTTCTGCATAAACGCTTTCATCACGTCAGTTTGACAGTAATGGTGGTGCCTTACCTAGCCGAGGACCCTGTGCAGCTGAAACAAGTTGTCTGAATTCGGCGGTCTCGTCTCCAGCACCCGTTCCCGCACCGCCATCCTCTCCGAGGGGGCGGTCAGGCTCCAGTCCCTGCAGGAGTTTGAGCAGAGCCTCCTGCGGGACTTTACACCCTCATCCTTTAAGATCGGAGAAGGCCGTGAGTCGGAAGCCGCGGTCTAGGCCGTGCTCCTCCGGCTGAAACGCCTGGTATCCCGCCGGGTAAAAGGCTCCATACCCTCCTGCTCCACCAGAATCCGCTGATGGTGGCTCGGACCCTGACATGAATAATCTGATCTTTATTTATTACTCATTCAGACAATGAAAGAATGACGTAAAATACGAGCTTCTCGGGATATAAGTGATGTAATAACCGAAAACGTGTTCGAGCTACACACTTGTTCTGAGAAGCGCAGATGGACAAGGCGCGTTTCAGGACTGAACCATTTCATTCTGCAGAGGGGAGCTGGATGTCACTTTAGTTCTCAAGTAGTGGATATTCAGTGCTGATGGACCCATCATTGACATCTTGGGTCTTACAATGGTGTATAAAATGAAAGAGAAAGAATCTGGCACCAAATTTAAGGAATATGTAAATATACTTTAAATTGACTGATTACACTAACCACCTCAAATGTGAAGCTCGTTTACTATAGTAAGACCCGCCCATTATTGATGTGCCAGATACCATAGAAGTTTGTGGCTTTTGACATAAACGTTTTGTTGTGCTGAATTCAATGCGAATGTAAGATTGAACTTTCCTGTCAAACTATGTATTTGCTTAGCGTTCATCGCGTGTATTGTGGGAAGTTTGGCGTTGAAGTCCTATTATGGGCAGATCTTTGTTTTCAAAGCTAACTTGCTGGCCAACTCTACCGAAGTTAACTAACTATCCCACGTCTACTTTTAGAAAATAAGTGGACTTTTGCAATGAAAAAGTAGCTTTACAAATGATGCAAATAAATTAATAACTAGTAATAAATTAATGTGATTAAACAGTAATAAACTCTTCACAACAAGCATTAAAATGCTAAGATAAGTGTCAAATCAAATGAGTCAGAAACACTTTCAGAAAATCTTTTTATTCCCATATTCAATGAATTTCATTGATATTTGAGACATTTCAAAATACAGAACTGGACAATGATGATGTATATTATTCATCTTGGCCTTTGTTCTTTAAATGTTTAATATTAACAGCACAGATGTACAAATTCAAGTTCAAATTCTTGACCATTTGTTAGAAAACAAAAACATAACACCAACTTTCACTGTTCTGATGATCAATATCTGATGCATTACCCCATAACAACACAGTCTTTTAAATTATTTGCATATTAAAATGACAGAATAGGGAAATGACTGAATGCGAGCATGACAGGAACTGTATGGTAGAGTTGAACATTCATGTCATCTCCGCTGCTGTATTGGTGATTTTAAGCCTGGATAGCACTTTTGGTGCTGTAGGCAAGGTAGTAAACCACAATACCAATCAGTGCCGCCAAGACCTCTGTAGACACCCAGGGACCACTCCATGCGCCCTGTAATAAATTGTCAAAAAGATATAGAAAAACAAGTCATTTTTTGCAAACAAAAAAAAATACACAAGCATACAGAGAGCATTAGAAAGTAGTAACAATACAATCTGTAACTTTTGCAATGCAATGACTTTGGGAGGACTATAATCAATGCACCTAAGTGCAGAGACAGTCTTTGTTGACAATAACAATCAGCACATTTACTCACCCTGTGATCAACATTGACAGAAAACAATGGCTTGATGGCATCAATATCTTCGTTATTTCTCTGGGCCTAAAACCAATACATGTTCTTTATTAGCACCATTGACAGAACATTTGTTTTAAAGAAATTACAGAACCAATTTCCTCAAATCAATAAATACCTTTCTTAGAGCACTATAAGACTCCTCATCAAAGAATTTAACCTGATAGGTGCCTGAACTGGCCTGTTTGTGGGGAACACTCCACGACACCTGGACAAAACAGTAACAATTGATAGCACTGGAAAATAAACCTTCATGCAATGGTTTGGTAGGACAGCCTAAATTTGTTAAACAACAAAGCGAATTACCTGGTATTTACCAACATCTTGGCCTCTGGTCACAGGAAACTGTTTGCCATTGACATCTGCATACAAGGCAACACTCTAAAAACAAAAAGAAACGTTCTCAGTTCATACATTTGTAAACGTGCACATACAGATGTACATGCTACTTGTACTTGTTGAGCTGTTCATTTACTCACTTGTGCTCCGTTTGCACACGCCAGACTCAACTCAACGATGAACACAGTCTCAGATGAGATGAGCGCATCTGTTGTCGTGTACGAAGACGGAGAAATAACCGGATCTGTGCACGTCTCAGCTGGATAAAAAAAATATATGTCACGCTATAGTCCTTACAAAGTCAGTTACCAGGAACTGACCGTTTAGCAATGTTACCACCGCCAGGCTTCAAGTGAATCAAGATGTTGGTTAAAAAAGAATGAATTGATGTACATAAACAGTAACTGAAAGACTGACCAAATTATTTCAATGTATAAACGTTGGTTTGGGAACCAATGTAACATGCTAATGTAGCTTATGACATTTCCTGTAAGCGATCAGCGAAATATCGAAAGCTTCTGCTTTAATAAGGTTGTTATATTACTGAAATGACGAAGGAATACTTTTAGGTTACCTGCACAAAGACTCAGACAAAGAGCCAAGACTGCTGTTACAAATCGCATCATGTTGATCCGTGGACACTGAAATCCACCTCTACTCACTCAAACCCGAGATGAGAAAGACCAAACACGAGCGTCCACCCAATGAAAGACAGTCAGACACGTCACCTCTGCTGCAGAATGACGTGTATTATATCGAGGGCGCCCTCTGGTGAAATCCTCCGACATTTATACATTTTAAGTCCTCCTAATATTTACATTTTTTGGGGAACATTGTACATGCTATAAAAAAAATACAGACATGTCAATCCTATTCACACTTTTTATTTTTTAAATCTCTCCATAACAATAGTCTGTACAATTTTCACTTTAGTTAATAATACACAATATTGATACAGGCTGGCATGACTCCTCAAGAGCGCATATATCCAGAGAAACGAATACCACAGATATAAAGGAAACATAGTCACTTTCAGGTGTGGGCAGACGTAAAGCAGAAACAAACATTCACACGTGCATTACATTACACTATGCTGTCACAGAAAGGCAGTACAGATGAATTTTGTTATGTTTTTTTTTAAGAGAAACACACACTAAGTTCTGAAACATAGTGGTAGCTCTAGAACCACAAGATAAAAATGTCTGCATATCTGCTAAACATCTGATGTCTGTCAACTTTATCAAGTCTGCAGCAACAGTAAACATCCAGAGTCCATATGGGTTCCTGTCACGTTGCATCTTTCTTCTTATTTCTCTTGCTGTTTAAGTTCTCGTGTTAGATTTGAATGTCTCACTGGATACAGTCCATGACATGAATCTGCAGGGTGTCCATGTCTGGGGCTTTATACATACATTTGGGGCAGCGATAGTCAGGTTGCTCATCTTGAGTATCTTCTCGTCTGCGTGTGGATGGAGGCTGGGCTGGATTGAACATGGCTGCTCCTGTGAAAGGTGCTTCAAAAGGAGACATTTTCAATCAAACAGTAGAATTGCAGTAATGCATTAAGGATATGCTGTGTCACAATGTGATTAGGACAGCTTGAATTAGATGCACCGCCTGGTGAAAAGCATTTGATATTCAATAAGCCAACTTGGTAATTTTGTAAACATTTAACAGTAAAAAAAAGTCAATTATTAGGATGTTATTGTCTTTTACATCTTGTTTAACAAACGTCTTGGTGTCACAATATACCGACATTGTCAACAGCCATTATATTAACAACCATAATAATGAAACTGTGTTAATACTCCACATATAATGCTACTGTGAATAATTGAGCACAAGTATGTGGTGACCCAATAGGTGGTGCTATTGCACGCCTTTAACATTTTGCCTTAAAAGTCAAAGTCTCTCTCTGCCTCCCTACAGTCATATAGCATATTCACACTGACTTTGAATAAAGCTGAATGAAGTGTTTTACCAGCTGAGGGTGGTAGGTGCGGCCGAGGTCTGTAGTCCTCCAAGTGTCTCTGTTGCATCTCTTCTATGCGAGCTCTGTGAGTGAACAAACGCATTTAACCACCATTCATTAACGTTGAAAGACAGCACATAAAAATGGCTACCAAAATCTCTTAATAAACAGAAACAGCAACGTTCCATTTTAAGAGCTAGACATAAGAGTTTTACACAGCAGAAACATGAACAGTATTGACTGTACTGTTGTGTTACACTCTCTGTTCATACCGAGAGGTTCCCTCCTGTTTGAGTCTATCAATTTCAGCCAGTGTCTTATTTAGCTGCTCCTGTAGCTCCTCCTTCTTCTGATTCAGTTTTTCTCTGGCTTCTCTCTCAGCCAGGAAGTCCATCTTATAAATCTCTGCCTGCATAAAGACAGCGTGTGTCATTGTCTGTGTGGGTATATGTACTATGCATGCTAAATGGGGTTGTATAACACAATATATTATACATATATGATATATGTAATTTGCTTCTAGGCTATATTTAATATCAGGCTGAATTGAGAATGGTGATTAGTAAAGAGGCGAGTGTTGCTGAGTGTTTACCTGAGCGGTCAGCACTGGTATTGTCTCTAATGTAGCTCTCAGCTGCTCAGTTTCTTCCTTGAGTTTATCGATGAGACCCTGTTTCAGTGCAAGAGCATTCTCAGCCTCTGCTAACCTGTTAGCTAGAGTATCCACCTCTCCGCTCTGCAATGGAAACACCACACACAGTTACACATATACATATATACATACATACACATACATACATATACATACACACATACACACACACACACATATACATATATATATATATATATATATATGGATACACTCACTGACAAACCAATCACTGACCTATTTAGAAAGCAGATTACCACAACATTTTCTTGTCCTTTACATTTTGACAAACAGAAACCAGAATAACAACAACCACTTAACAAAATGAACCAGCAGCTACCTACCGGCGGTCCACCTTTTATTTTCTCATAATCTTGAAACAGGCATGTGTAAGCGTGCTGGAGCTGAGCCAACTTCCTCCTAGATGATGAGGATAGCAGGAAACGTGGGTCATTATTATAACTGTAACAATCAAAAATAATGAAGTTGCCTCAGGTGTGAACACCTCCACCCAGAAAAACTAACCTCTCCTCCACTTTGACGAGCCTCTCATTCTTCAGAGCGGTTTCTAGGTTTTGAGTCTGCAGTAGAAGATTGTCCACCGTCACACTGTGCTGTTTTTTCAGCTGTTCCATTTCCCTCTCTAAAATCTGCAGCCGTTCTGTCTTCTTACCCAGCCTGCAGGAACACAGCAAAGATGCATCTGGTTCCGTAACCCTGGTTCCGTAACAGGATGAAGAGATTCACTCACTTGTCTTCTAAAAGTCGTTTCTCTGCTTCGCTCTTCTCCAGCCAGTTTTGTCGTTCGTTCAACTCACCGAGAAGAGATGTGACTTGAGCTCTCAGAGCTTCACTGTCTTTTGTTAGCTACAAGTAGAAAGATCCTGATCACTCATCTAACTCTACAACAACCACTGACATTATATATATCAAAGAGACACGTCAAGAAATATGCCATTTAGTAATTAATGTATCATTAAAAAAATGGCTCTTAATGTATATCTGTATTGTATCATTTGATTAGCAACTTGCTAATGCCAAATAACATGGGAAGCATTACTTGTGTGGTGTCCATAGTTCAAGATTGTATCACCTGAGCAAAGTCCTTTTCCTTCTGTTTGAGAAGAGCCTCAGTTCTGTCTCTCTGCACGGAGTTCTTCTGAAGACAGTCCAGTTTCTCCTGGAGCTCTCTGTACCTACACCACAGCAGACGCCAACACTTAACTCCACACTTTTCTGTACTTCACCTCAGCCCAGTCAAAACGTGCTTTTAACACCTATGAGGGGATGGACGTTCATGCACATACAGTGACCGTACGGTTCCCCTCACCTGCCTTGTGTGGCTTGAAGCTGCTCTGTTAGTTTAGCCAAGGGGGGGCTAAGCAGACACATGGGTTAAGGTACTGAGAGCGAACCAAACAACAAAACAAGATTGCGAACTATTCACATGAGATAAAAGAAGCAAAGCACCACAACCCTTGAGGTTTTACTACAGTGCAATCTGAGCAAACAGAGCTAAGTATGTGCAGCAAGGTTTTGGTGCATGACCAGGAGTCAATTGAAGATGTAAACGTACCTTTCCACAGGAACCGTGAGAGCGCTTGTCTGCTGGACTGATTCTTCGGTAATGCCACCATTCTGAAAAAAAGAGAATTAACTAGTTGTTATTTAAAGTAAACTAAACTAAAATCTTTATATAAATATATACTGTATATATAGTACATGTCATTTTGGCTATTGTAAACTATGGCACGGCTTTAGAAGACTATACTGCACTTGTTGCATATATTTCATTGTTGTCATTTAGGACAAGCCCCAGCCACAAGTGTGTTTCAATATAAATACTAGTGAATTAACCCTTTCAGTCCTTAACACTAAAATGCATTAGCATCTGCTAATGCAAATAAAAACTATGGTTTACTTGAGTGATTTTGGAGCGTAACTGCTCCACTGTAACGAGAAGGTTTTCTCTCTCTTTCTCATTCTCAGCTTTGTCTTTCTCCAGCTCCTCGTTTCTCTTCTTCAGAGCTTTCATGCTTTCTTCCAGCTTCTCTTTGTGGCTCTTCAGCAGTTTCAGAATTTCATTTGAGCCCTCAGCAGGCTGAAGGGTAGAGAGTTGAAGATCAATCATTAACCTGTTCAGCAAACTGTGATCTTTAAACATGTTTGATTAGTTTAAATACACTGGATTAAAATATTATGCAATGATGTGCTGTGCTTTTAAATGATGGCTTATTGAAAATGTATTATTATTACATTTAATGTTATTACATTTATTATTTATTTATTAGTAGGTTATTGTTACTAAAGTCTCTGATTCTGACACACACACAAACGCACACACTGGTTAGTTGCATTGTTGCTTTAGAAATGTCAAGAATTATGTTACATTACCAAACTTTGAGGCATTGTGTGTCTGTCAGTTTCTCCTTCAGCTCGATCCATCAGAGCAGCTTCATTTAATACCTGACATGACAACATATAGGGACATTAACATTGACTTCAGTTAAACAACAATGATGATAAAACAAACAATAAATGGTCACAACAGGGAACCTACTTCTGGTGAGTCCATAAGGACATTCTTCTCTGTATTGGTGCACTTTTGTTCTTGGTCCTGACCTTGACTTTCAGTCTCTTTGGAGCTGTCATTGGCTGGACTTCCTGTTTGGCTTATGCTGTTGTTAAGCTGTCCCAGTAAACACTGGTTTTCCTGTGCCAATCGCTGCACTAAGGCTCTGGCCTCACGAAATCTACAGCTCAGAAACTCACGTTCTTCTTTCGACTTCCTCTGCCATCCCTCCATCTCCTCACATCTCTCCTTAAGGGCATCATTGCTTCGCTTAAGTGCCTCTGCAGAACATTTAAAATTGGTTACAGGTTCAACACATTACAGGCTGTCACTAAGCCTTACAATTTCAAATGCATTTGCTATTCATGAACTCAGGATTAAACTGTGATTCGACTAAGAAGAATTTTGAACTTTTTAAGACCTCAGAATGTGATCTAAATCAAGTTGTTTTTGTTTGGTTTGTGCAACTCTCACATCACCACATCTGTGTTATTTGGGGGAACCAAATGTAAATCTTTTAAAAAACTTTTTAAAACTAGTTTACACCTGTATTAGAGCCAATAGTTTGTAAACACATTTCCTTAAAAAAATTTACCATTTTCTTACTCTCACCTCGTAGCTGGTGACTGTCTGTCAGGAGTCTAAGGACTACTTCATTGCCCGCTAATTCTGGAGGAACCTTCAGGGACCCCTGTGAACTGGCCATCAGTGACCCCTGACCTCCGGCCCCCACAGCCTCCTCTCCAGTCAGCTCCCACTGGAGAGTGCAACCACTTGACGGCTGTGGCTGGACCATGACTCTGACAGAGACACAAAATAATAAACACTTACATAATAAATACAGACTAGTGCTGCACTGTTCATGTTAACAGTTAAAATCACACTTAAAGTAAATATAAATAAAAACTAAAATCCAACAATACAATTTGTTCAACCAATATATGCCAAATAGGAAAAGAAAATACATGACAACATAGAACAAGATCATTATAACATTTCTTTCTTCCATTCCATTCTTAAAGTATGATAAATGAATTTCAGTTTCACTTACACTTTTACTTTACATAACTTAAAGGGTAAATTCGCTGCTTTTACTGTACGTAAACACACCAGGCTCAAATACTGACTCCAAGTCATACTAATGGCAACAAAAACACATTTCATTCAACCACATGATCGATTTGACATTTCACATCGTTTTCAATTCGGCGTTAACAAAAGACACTTCAGAAAGTGGTAAGAAGAACAGCAGGCCAATATTTAGTTCTCATGACAAGACTTCATGAAGAAAAACTCATCATGTCTTCCTAATAGAGCGATAGGTTGAAGTTTTGACATGGATCAGCTAACAACACAAGTAGCATTAGTGTATTTAAAACCCCCAAAACACATAAAAAGCTTTCATTGGTTCAAATACACATACGTGCTGTAATAAACATGATGTAGAATGTAATATGCTGGTAAATATTACCTTATTTAACCCGTTAACAGCGGTTAACGCTCTGCGCTAAAACGGACCCACTGTGATCCAGCCAGTCCCAGTGACTCCTACAAGCAAACACGGCCCCGTTTAGAGTCAACCGCAGGCGCTCAGCATGGCCGGCATCTTCCGCCTTACCAGGCAGGAAATTTACAATCGAGGTACACAAAGTAAAGCAGGTAAAAGTGTCCACAGAAACTCAGACAGATGCAAACTGTCGAGGAATTCCCCTGCGCTACTTCCGCGCTTCATCACACTGTGCGCTGTTTCCGGGTAGAGGAATTATGGGAAGACGTGACTGTCACAGAACTTTTAACAGAGGTGTTTTGTTTCCTCTTTTAAATTGATGTGTCTTTCGTATTTTATTTCTACGTATTATCATTATTATCTGATAAACACATTATAGTTTGTTAATTTGTATTAAAACAGCTACATAATACATATTCTGAATGCTTACAAGAACAAAAAGAGATGCTGTATGTGGGTGTTTTATTCAAACACAGATCCCAGTGTAACTGTATGACAGAGTATTTCTTAAAGCAGAGACTTATTAGATATTACATGGCATTTGCTTGTCAACATATCAATACAGCAACAACAAAAACAAAAATATAAACATATAAAACAAATTGTTGTACTATTATTTAATATGTTATTAAGAAAAAATGATTTCAGACATGCAGTATGTGTTACATTAAGTCAAATAACGGCATTAAATAAAAAAATGTAATGACTTGTAATATTTGTATGTAATATTTTCTTTGGTGGTTTGTCTCCTGGTGGTTTGAACACTCTCTTGGGTATCTCTCTTTAGTCAGAGCACTGAGAAGAAATTCTGTTTAAAGATTCCAGAGATAAATGTTTTGGTTTTGTTTTGTTGTTAAAGAGTTGTCATCACTCTTTAGAGAACAGCACATGTATCCCACTGCAACAGCGGGCGGCAGACATGCAGAATGGAGCGATGAAGATATTGACCAGACTTATCCAAAGTGACCTCACACAGGGCAAACATGTGTGGAACACCTGAATGCATGGCATTACACACCTATGACAAGGGACAGAGATAAGAGCAGAACAGAAAAGATTGATAAGTAATTTGCTTGTAATTTGCTTTTCTATAGCAATAGTTTTCATAAGGAACCGCTGATGAATTAACTTACCAGATGTGCAGACAGGCCAGAAGGGCAAAGAGACAGCCACAGAGGCAGGAGACAGGAACTGCACATATTGCAGACAGACAGCGGTAGCCCCACAGACGCATTGTCTCAAAGGCAATACCACTGTAAATCCACACCCGGTCATAGCTGTGTGTGGAGGCAGGCTCTGCCAAAACATCACTGAACTCTACCTGGTGTCACAATAAAGGAAAGGTTACATTGTGAATTTTGATTAATGCACATTGAATTTAAAATAGGTGTTACTCATTGTTATAGCATGTTAGCATGTACGCTCTCTAAGAACTGAACTATAACTCAATGGAGTGTCAAGCACCATATTGTACCAGTTGACCAACAAAAACATTATTGTTTGATTAAGCTTGTTATTCATTTATTTCATTATAGTTCATTTACAAAACACCCAGTAGCTGTCATTGAAATGAGGGAAGTTTCTAATGTATGCATAGAACAACAATGAACTGCTCTCACCTTCAGATGTTTGTTGACACCACACGGATCTCTCATGTCAATGTGTATAAGCGACGGCTGGGGAGTGATGGAGGGGGTGGACCCAAACTGTGGTGGTGGAGGTGGAGAAGGGTAGATTTTCTTTACCTCATAGTCATCTTCATCGTCCTCATCATCATCAATCTTACACTCCACCAAATACTCATCTGATATCATTTTAACTGAAGAGCAGATGACATACAATTGTGTTTAAATGCTATTATTTCACATGCACCAATCAGTGCAAAGCATCAGCATCAAGTCTTTGTATGATAAATAGGATAAGAAAATCCTTAATTTTCCCTTAGTATTATTATTATTATTTGTATCACAGAGACAGACAAGACACACCCTGACAACTGTATTTTTGCTTGCTATATTTACTCTTGCTAGAAACTGTACTACTGCAGATTGGGTTTAAATAAAACTTTAAAAATGAACTTTTTAGTATTTTGAGGGTGCAGAAAGCAATTAAATAAGTAAATCAATTTTTGAGTAAAAACTAATCATTACAGTATGAAGTTTATGAAGTATGAATTTACAGTATTGCTCCCTTTAGGAATAAGCAGAAACACAATGTGCAGTATTACTTTATATGGGAATATAAATACTGTTTTTTTAAACTTACCTCTATTCAATAGTCCCGGTCCAAAAGTAAATGCTTTGTGTGGGTATTCCTTTGCCGGTCAGAAAAGAAGACTGTAAACTAAGCAATATGTTATAACTACTATAATTGATCTGCTAGACAGATTTTGCCCTTTCAGTTTGCATAACTAACTAAAACAAATCAGATGTTCTGCCATGTGTGGCCTATAAGAAACTATTATTGGTCAACAAAAAGCACTGTGGGGAGCATGGAGGTGTGACCTCACTCTCTTTGGCCTGTCTTCTGTACCATAGTCTACAGTGTGGATATGTCTGTACTTGGTGAAGAATTAGCTGGCTGAGTGTGGAGTTATTTTGGGGAGAGGAACGGAGAGGGACACCACTGATCAGGTTACTGGACCGGCTAACCTTCTTTACACACACACAAGCTTGTATTTCAGATATTCACTCATATAAAGTCATAACGAAGTTGCATTTAGAATGGTTTATGACCTTCACATTTAAAAAGATATCAATCCAGTGATATTTAAATAAAGTCAACACGTCCAACATGGAGAGTCTTTAATAAAACTGCTTTTAAAAATTAGATTGTTCTATAATTGTTCTGTTATAGAACAAAGCAATAATAACATTTAGTGGAACTTGTTGACCATAGTTAATGTGATAAGTTCACTGTGACTAGCTGCTATGCTAGGACACATGTGAGAACTTTGAGGAGAAACAGTTGGTTGAAAGTATTAGTAAAAATGGTTTAAATAAGGTGGGTAGCAACTGCCACTTTTTGGAGTTATTATCTAATGCAATAAAATTCATTTTTTGTAAGTATGGTGTTTTCCACTGTATAAATATTCTTGTAATGCAAAATTAAATATTTACCATAAATGGTAAATCAATACCATAAATGGATATTAAAACATATACTAATTCTATGGACATACTAACATACTATTATGCTCATTATATTACTAATGAATCGCTGACAATATTTCAGAATCTATATAATTTATTCTGATTGTAATCAATACATCAAAGGGAACATCATCAACATGAATACACTGTTAAAGGGGAATGCATCTGTGACTGGGTGGCAGTCCAGGGGAACAGTGGCCAGGGGCAATGATGGGTTCCAGTGCAACAGACAGGAAGTGAGTGCCACTGTACTTCCTGTGACTGCACCTGCTCTTTCACAGTTTGATCATTTCAGCAGTCAGTTCCCCTCTCTGTTTCTCCACAAAGTTTGATGGTTCCTGAACTGCTCTAAGTGTTTGATGGCACTCATCTTCACAGTTGTCCTTCCAGTTTTCTTATGTGACAGAGAGAACATGGAGCCAAAGGGTTAAAGGTCCACCTTTAACACAGCTGTACTTATTTTGGTGGGTCCACCTGTTCCCACACAAGACCATCTGTGTGTGCTAGAATGCTTTTAAAAACAGTTACAGTTGATATTTAATGTAAATTAACAAAAGGCAAAATGCATTTTAAATAGCAAATAATTAAAAAAAACTGCAAAAATAATTTTAGAAAGCTAAATGACTCATTAAACACTTTAAACTCACAAACATTTTAAAATTAACATGTCGTACCTTTAGCCCACTTACAAAAAATAAAAGAACAACTTTGCAACTGACCACAAATAATAAAAATAACTTTAACCAGTAATAAAACAATAATTTGGTTTGTAAACAACTACGTATAATGTTGGCCTTCATCTCTTGCTCTTCATTATATATAAAATAAACATTGTGGCTCTGTCTCTTACTGACATCATTCCCACAACATACTTGCCAATCAGTAGCTATGTGGTTTGAGGGACCTTTGAACCTATTGGTTTGGTGTCTGGTAGAAAAAAATTAACCAATAAAAACATTTCTCTGTAACAACACAGCCTAACACCACAGTAAAACACACAGACACACTGAATAGCACTGTGGTAGATGTTTGATTATCTGTTGTCAAAGCTAAAACACAAATACAACCAGTAAAAAGATAAACAGCTTGGTCTCACACAAAATCAAATCACAATCAGTCACTGAATGAGTGATTGCTTATGCACTAACTGAAACATTTTCAGATTCACTTTAGTTAATAAGGCCTAAAGAGTACCATAGACTGTATGCCTGGAAAAATATAGTCATATCTGTGATGAGTTCACTTTTCCCCAAACACTCAGATTCACTCATACAACATTTCCTCTATCACTCCTGTTGGTCTTGGGGTTTGAAGAGCCCTTTGCTACGCAAACCAAACCCTCCCTTCCTTACTGAAGCCCGAGCAGCAGAAGATACCACAGGAGTGGATGCCGGAGGAGAGGAGGGAGGAGCACTCGAACCTGAGACTTCTAAAGGAGGCTGACGAGACAACAGCTCCTTAAAGACTGAGTTCATCTGGCGACTGACCTCCTGAGAGAGAGAGACACAGAGAGAGAGAGAGAGAGAGAGAGAGAGAGAGAAGAGAAAAACATAATGACACAAAAAAGAAAAAACAACAAAATCAGAATGTTGCAAACAAGGAATCAGGAATCAGGAAGAATTCCCAGTATTAAGAGAAGTTCACTGAAGAAAATCAGACCTTGTCAATATGGACTGTCTGTCTGTCTGCAGCTCCTCCTATTGGCCTCAGAGTGTCTAAAGTGTGCCTGCGCTCTTGATGACTAAAACAGAAGAGTTTTTAATTTTACACAGTTTTTAGTTTTACATTTTACACAGTACGAAATAGTTTGCAGGCTTTGCTTGTGATATTGTCACTTCTTGTGTGTACCAGTATTCTCTATACACATCAAGGTGTGGAATCCTTTAGCTAAGAAAATATTAGCATGCACTGTTCCCTGAGAATTTATTGCTGAATTATTCTGCTTTAAACTGGAAACTTACTATCCCCTTTATATATATATATATATATATATATTCCAGTAAAGGGGATATATAAAGNGATAGTATATATACATATATATATATATATATATATATATATATATAAATAATATGAAAAGCTCATGGCTTACCCTGAGATTTGACGTGCAACTGCAGCTGACTGCGAAGGAAGAATGAATCGCCCCTCAGGCACCTGGAGGTTGAACTTCCGTTTGGGGCTTCCGCTCCCACTTGTTCCTCCATACACACTGCTGCCTCCGCTGCCTGTCCTCTGCCGGCAGGGCAGAGACGCGCTGTCGCTGTTCACCCTCATGCTGGGAAATGACAGCAAACACAGAATGTAAAATCTCAGTGGGCATGTGTGGAGAACCAATGGTGTGTTGTTACTGGATTGACAGTACGTACCGGGTGCTGTGTTCTCCTTGCTGTTGATCTTCTGAAAGATTTCCTGTGCTGCCTGTGCGACTCTCCTCCCTCTTCCCTCGGTCCTTACGCTCCCTGAGGATCAGAGGACTGAGGATAAGTTGCCAACAACAGCAGTTAAAGTTAAGAAAACCCCAGTTTGTTAACTTAACTTGAAAGTCTCTGAATCAAATTAAGGTGATCAAGGTCAGTCTATGTGACACAGATGGTTTTTGGCTTTTGTTTAAATTAATCTTATTGCATTTATAATAATTAAATGTATTATAATGTATAATAATAATTAAATTATTTATACTGTATAATAATTAAATTGTTAATGTATTTCTATTAAATGCTGAAATAACCCCTTTTAGCTCATGTTTATGGTGAATATGGTCTCACCCTTCTACAACGCTGATATATTTATGAGGGATCAGGCCTTTAACTCCTCCCACTTCACCTTTCCACCAATCAGCAGAGACCTTGCAGTGCAGTAGGAGGTGGTCACCCTGCTTGAATGACAGCTCGGCTGCAGAGCGTGCAACATAATCAAACATGGCCACAGCCTCCCACTCTGAATGTATGACATACAACATGAAACGCAAACACAGCACATAGCATGGTGGCAACAACAATGGCACAATATAACACACCCAACATGGAATGCCCAGAACATAAAAGCAGGACACAAAAACCCAACAAAGAACACAAATGGACACACATATAATAAAGCAGAAAATAATCAATTATTAAAAACTATAAAGTAAATTGGAAAGGTTTGAAAATAACTTAGCATGACATATTGTTTATTTTCTTACCATCTTCACCGGGAAGATGTTCAACCTCTCCTTCACCCTCCTCTGCGATTGGTTCACTGTGAGAAAGGTTGTGACAAATCAAATAACATTAAAATTTCCACTACAGTATATACACATGTAAACTGTTTTAAGGTTAACAGTGAATGAAACTCTTAGACAGACACAATTTACAGGCATCACTAGCCAAAAACAATGACTGGGCACAGTATGTGTGACTGTAATACAACAGCATGCAATCAATATTCTTATACTTTATATACAACTTTTTGTCATACGAATTTGCAGCTCAGTTTCCAGTCTCCCACATTCAAAAACACAGTAATGAAAGTCAAAGGAGTACAGCTGAATAAAGTTTAGTGTGACCAGCCTTTTTACATATCCGGCCCTTTAAGACTCACCAGTATTCCTGCTCTAGAGTCATGCATTTCTCATAGACCGGGCCTGGAAGTTCAGATGTCCCCGGGAAGATGTTTTCAGAATGTAGGATTACGGTCTTGACAAGGTCATTAATCTGAGGTGCAAGGCTCACTTCATCACCTCTGAGCAGACTGGGTCCGAAGCACACGGCCAGGTTATAGGGCTGCATCATGTTTTCATCACTATACTGAGAGACACTGAACACACAAACCAGGTTAAGGTTTCATCACTGCACATTCTAATCAGGTTTGGAATGATGGGGAGAGCAGGACTCACTGATGGAGGAAGGCAAACAGATAACGCATCACTATGATGACAGGTCTGGGGAGGGAGGAGACCACTGCCTTTATCTGAGCTACTTTCTCTGTCATATTCTCAATCTCTGTAACAGAACGACACAGAGTGAAAAGACGTACTGGAATTTCGTCATCACATGGGAATCAATTAAGTTACAATTAAATTAACAACTAATAACAACTAATAACAACTGATAATGTGTAAAGTACAAATACTCAATTATATACAGATGCCCTGGAAATAGCATACAGGGGCCTTAAAAGTATTTTGAACAATTAGGACACAACATATTCAAATGCTTGTGGATATATTTCTTTACGTGTGTGAAGCTTACATGTAATAAGTCTGTCTTTCTTTATTGGAATATAAAAAAAGGAATTTTGAAAAAATGGTGAGGCTGCTCTTTGAAAGGAAATGGTGACAGGGACTGACTAACATTCTACCAGATATCTGCTTTGGTGCTCCATGAGTCATACAGGGTTCAGAACAACAAAAACATTTTTCCCTAAACTGCTGTATCTCTTACAGATCCCAAAGAGTTTCTGAAGGCACAACATGTTCACACAAAAACTTACGGACACACTCCATGAGCTGACTAAAGCTCTCCTCGGGAAACAGAGGCTTCTCCAGACCTCTGAAATAAAGCTTCAAAACTCCTGCCACTGAATCAATGTCACTCTCACTATCAGTGAGGGGATCCTCTCCTGAAAAAATAGATAGAATAGACAGCATTTAAATAAATCTTGCTCATTTGTGATCATGATATAAAGATGATATCATATCATGAATTATGTTTGGTATGCTGAACTGAATTCTTCAATTTAATAAAGAATAAAGAATTTATTAATATAATAAATAGTTTATCAAAAATAAAGAATTATAAAAAATAATTCTTTAAAATAAATAATTTCTATACCTCTTTCAAAGGCATCTCTGATAAGATTCACTTCAGTCTGTTTTCCAGGCACTCTGAAAATGCCTTCATGATGCAGACCTGAACAAACACGTCACATTCACTTTTAAATTGACACGTAGGTCAACACTGTATGTATGAATGTCTTGTGATTGGCGGTTTACCGTGCAGATTGATGAAGCGAATGCAGCTCTCCACCACCAGGGGGATCTGTTGCCCAGAGCTCTGAGAGAACACGTATTTATTAGGCATTTGGATGGGAGTGAGGATATTCAAAAAACCCTGAAAACTATTCAGACATTTCAGTGATGCTACAATGTTCTTCAGAACCAACTTCCCTTTTCTGTGTATTTTTAATTTTTGCTTTTTTGCTATTACTTCGCATCAGCTGATCCCAAATGTAATTTGTAGTGGCTATATAGTCAATTTTCTCCCAGTTTTACACTATTTATACATTCTAGCAATGTAACCTACAGGTCTAGCACATCACATTATCTAACAACACTTTCCACAAAGTTTAAATCTAGACTGTGTCCGAATGTTTCTTGTCTTTATTTCTTTTCATGAGATTTTGCAAAAAGTGTGTTTGTGCTATAAAATATATGAGTTTTAATTCAAAGACATGCATGCATTTTTAAATGTGTCCAAATAGCTTTTGGGGTCATTCGGTGAGCAATATATACGAGAGGATTAACTGCAGAGAACATACAGATGCACACAGAGAAAAACGGCTGTACCTGAGTTCTTGACATCCTCCTCCTTCTCCTACAGTCACAGGCAGCCAAGCAGACACAGAGAAGAACAGGAGGAAAGTAAAAAGATGGTGCAGATTGTGAGCCATGACCAGAAGGAGTGTAACGCATGGAAAACAGGGAGAAAATGGCATGAATGCAAACAAAAGCAAATGCAAAAGCAGGAAGAATAATTGAACAGATTCGGGAGAGGGAGAAAGACAAAAGCAGAGAACAAGGAGTTTAGATGAGAAGCACAATGCCAGGACAGCTTCTCTGTTTCATTTAGATTTGTCTAGACAGGGCTAATGCGCTTAAGTGTCAGAAAAGACAAGCTAGCGTAGCTAGGGGCTAATCATGTTCCCTTTTCTAAATCGGATTTGCATACGCTTCATCAGAAAAATGTCCATTTTACAGTCATGGGACTGCAGTCATTGATCAAAAAACTGTTGCTGGCCATGCAAGTCTGTGGCCCTGACTGCATTATCCAATTATTAGCGCTGCAGCGAGAGTGCAAGTCTCATAGATTTACTGTCCACTTTAGATAAAGAGATACACCAGCCAATACTAATGCAGGGTGAAGCAGACTGTTAAGACACTACAACACAATAAAAGTGTGACAGGAGAGGAAAGAAGAATGCCAGATGGTGGAGCAGAGCTCTACAGACCTGAGCTCCAGAAACAGAGGGGAAGTGAGAGGGACACAAAGGTATAATCTCTGTGAAAGTGCTGTGCACCCTGCTGAACCAACCTGCATAGACCACCAGCATATGTTGTGTCTTGGATGCCTGTTCCCAAAAGGGATTTAAATAGCATACTATAAATGGGAAAGCTCTGCTGTGGTCTAAGCTGTCCTCTACTAGCCAGACCAGCACTAACCAGACCAGAACTACCCAATATGGACTAAATACACACTAGTCTTGCTATTCTGGTCCATAGTAAGGGATATCTTATGTTCAACCAGAATCATCATAAAGGCTATTCTGATAAACCAATGTTACAAGACAACATTTGCTGGTTAACATCTCAGCTATGCCAGTCCACTAAACACATCAACACTAACCAGTATAAACCAGACTGAACCAACATGGAAAGACATGCAAGGCAAAGCCGTTTTCAACAGGTTATGCAACACAGACAGCCAGTGACAGATCTCACATGAGGCAAGACTTAGTGGTTAAGGTACAGTTAAGTAAGTTCCCCAGTGCTATCACTGTCACATCCTGAAAACACTTTAAGATTCTATCAGAGTTTACCAAATACTATGTCAGCAGGAAGCATGCATGATCCTCATGCTTGCATGTGGCTAGCTGAGAAGCTTAAATATTGGCAGCAGTCACAATGAGAAGCAGGATGCAGCGTTTGAAAGTGTAACATCGAAAGTGTATTCTGCAAAAGTACTGCAATGAAGAAGAGTCTTACGGAGCCATTTAAATAATGACTGCATTTAGAAAACAACACAGACAGGGTTAGTTCTGAAAGATCTAAATGTGTGCTTTAATAGCATGCACAAACAAACACACACACACATAAGGAAATGAGGACACACCACAGACATTTATTGCAGTCATATAAGGGTAATTTCAGTTACTCCCTACTGACAAAGTAATAAGTCAAGATTTGTCTCCAATGTATAGCTAAGCAAACCCACAAACCTACAGAAAGGACACACTAGTGACACACAACACACATTGTTTGGCTGGCGAA
The DNA here is from genome assembly GCA_036877545.1 of Yasuhikotakia modesta. Taxonomy (NCBI): domain Eukaryota; kingdom Metazoa; phylum Chordata; class Actinopteri; order Cypriniformes; family Botiidae; genus Yasuhikotakia; species Yasuhikotakia modesta. The sequence goes on from JBAJNP010005081.1 coordinate 22,526, forward strand.
TTCATTATTAGTAGCCCGCAGGCTTGCAAAGGAACTGTGAGTGCGTCTGTGTCACCTGATTTAATAATCAGTCAAATCATTTCATGGAAATAATGTAGCATGCCATTTCAAATAAGCTTCAATATGCCACAACCAGATTATGCAAACCGTAATAATTTCTCCAACCTCACTCGCTTAATAAACAGGAAGGGAAAATGTCAAGAAGTGAACGCATTATCGTCATCGGCTAAAATTCCTTTGAATCTTTTTACAGAAGTAGTGGTCACACCTAAAGGTCACAATTCACAAATATTCCCTAATAAACACTGTAAAGGCCACATCCACAAACCAGATGCATTATCGCATTACATGCACATGGCAATAATCTGACGTGTGTTCTCATGCTCGAAGCCATATTAGAGTCATACAAATGCAAAAGCACAAGATATTACATTCAGAAATGCAGCATGTTTTAGCATTAAAGCAACACATACAGTTAGTTATAGAAGCACAATGAGATGTAGCATCATGGAGAGATGATAGAGGAACGCAGCAAGAACATTATGGAAGTCTATCTTGAACAGAGCAGAGGGCTGTCAGCCACAGGGCTATACCTGGATGAAGGAGATCATGTCTCCAGAGAAGAGTTTGTGGTTGTACTGGGAACAGGGCCTGGTTTTCCGCGTACGCACTGCCCTACCAGGCTGCATTCTGGGAAATATATACACCAGTACTCCACTGTGACACTATGGCATCAGTGTAGTCATGCAAACATGCTAACACATCAGTAATCACACAAAACAGACAACAACAGCACTGACTCACAACACGAACATACTTCTTAGCGTGCACACATTTTAGGGTTGATATCCCACAATAAATAAAGGCTGATGTTTGGGATATTTTAGCCTCGCTATGAAATTTAAAACCTGATTTGACTGTTGTGTTCACACTCATTAAACTGACTGTTTAATTCAAATTGCTTCACATTGGATCCGTCTTATTATTGCTTAACACGCAAACGACCGTCAGCCAGAAAACAAGAGCACATGTTTGTGGATCATGACAGAACCAAGGGACAGATTTGAGACGCACCTGGAGGAATCACTGTCAATGGCTTCAGCTGCAGGAGACAAACAGACAAAATAAAGATATACAGATAATTACACAGAGCTGACAATCCAGTGACTTTCCAGTGACTAATATTTATGCTGTCTGCATAAATTATTTGACTTTGTACAAAACAGCTATTAATGCTTAATTTTGGTACTGCTACAAGCAACATTTCGTTGGTTGCACTCATTTACTGAAAAAACATCTTTCTTTCTTTAGACGAAGAAATGGTTAGTTGTGGTTAGTTACCTTTCTGTATGGCCTCTTTAAGTAGGTCATGTTTGACCTGGAGTTTTGAAGACAGAGAGCTGGCGCTTATATGCTCCTTTACCTTCTAAAAAACGTGAACCAGAAAAATTATATTATTATTATTATGATATTTCCGGTCACCAGGGTGTTTTTAATTAAAAAAATTTTAAAAAAAATTTTTTTAGTTAAAAATATGTTTTTAATATTTGATAAGAATGTTTCTCCATGTCTTTTTTTTCTAAGACATGTATCCTCCAATCTTAAGCCCTTAATGCACTGCTAACAAAATTGAAGAAATTTACATATTTAAATGAGAACAGTATTTAAACATAGGCTAATATCTTACTGTAAAGTAGAAGGTCTCTGAGTCCTGTTGATTGGCTCTTCGCTTTGCCAGGCTGGGTTTAACGCCTGTGGTGTCACCTGTGCTCTCCACTGATTGGGTGGTAGAGGTGTCAGGGGCGGGCATGCAGTCATCATCACAGATGCTCTCCAGAAGGTTAGCAAACGTTGCCTTGAGCGTTTTACTGATCTGAAGGAAGTTCACAGGTGAGACAGAGAATTATGGGCAGCACAAAAGGTCAAGCACAGATCTGTCAGAGAAATCTGAATAACAGATGCATAGCGCTACCGTGAGCATCTCTAGTGTAGCTCACTAATGGAGCAACAGTCATGGTTAAAAAAAAAAGCATGGCATAGAATTGTACCTCGTCTGTTTCCAGGGTAACAGAGGACAGTCTGGATTGAAGCTGCTGGAATCTGGTCTCAAGCTCATACCTCACCTGGCCTTCTGCACTCACCTCACACACCTGTCACACACGCACACCAGTTATATCAGTGGCCTACACAAAGTTATGTAACTCTATTTAATTCTTGCTGGCTGCCCTCCAGGTGGCGGCCATGTTGCAATTACATGATCAGCTGAATACTACTTATTATATCTTGGTTTGGACACCATTATTGGATGCTCCTCTAAATTCTATTATTAGAATATGTGTGCTGCTAAACCATATAGTCAGTCTGACATGTCACCTGATCTCCTTCATGAGGGTGGTACTGAAAGCGGAAGGGGAGGCAGAACGCAGCGTTGTGGGCCTGAAGGAGAGAGTCTCTATCCTGACCCTGGTTCAGCTCATTCAACGCAGCATCCAGCTGCTGAAGGCCATTATTCGTGTTCTGGACGATCCGGTTTCTGTTGGAGAGGTATCCACGTATGACCCGTGACACAGACAGGTGGTATCCCAGATCTGTGCACTGCATTCCAGATTAACCAGATGGCAAAGACCGACAAAACGACACACAACAGCAGAACAAGAAGAAGATAGTCATTGTTTGAGCAGATATGTGTGTGTTCTGCTGTAATGTTTCTGACTTGATATATTTTACACTGCGCCTCAAGGCATTATGAGTTACAAACAGTCCCACACTAGAGAGGTGAGATGCCTCAGAAGATGGAGAAAAGACAAGGGAAATGTTGTAATACATTTCCTTTCAACCTCTGAAATGTATGCTTTCCTGCACCAAATGTTGCTCTATTTATCTACCACATTCTTATCTAACAATTTCTTATGCCTAACTGTGTATGTGTAAAGCTCAAAAAGCTGTTGTTATTTCTACCCTAGTATTGATGTGGGTTGCAAAACTAATACATGAAATTGAGATTTTAACTTAATTTATTGCGGTGATCAAATATACTGCAAGACATTTGGTTTTAATACTGCTTTTAAAAAAACATAAAGGTGCCTCAATGAACATACTGTAGAATGTTAGTTTTTTAACTACTCCTTTAAGTTATTTCTTTATTAGTGATGTCATCAAAAGTTTAAAATTGCACAAAGTAACATGTTTAACCAATGAAAAAAACTTTATAAAAATCCTTTGCCTAGATTACAGGACTATCTCTCAGCCATATTTATTTTGTGAATTCTGTGATGTTTTTAAACAGTACTGAAAGTCCTATGCATGCTGACATTTGTTGACCGCTTTTCCTTTATTGCTTAAAACCATGGACAATACAAATTTTAAACTTTAAAGTTATTGGCATATACCTTTTGAATAATATAACATATAACTAAAGATAGCATTGATGGTTGTTGCAAACACTCTTAAACTGAATCCACCCTTCACATAGTAAAGATCATTGCATAAACGTGTGTGCTATTTTTTGATCAGGGTCAATTAAAAAAGGAACTTAAATGTAAACTTGTCTAGACACAAGGTAATGGGACAGCAGTGTGTTAGACTCACATCAATCAGTGTGCAAATATCCTGCAGGTAATACTTATTCATGGAGACATTCACTGCTGCCAAGTTGAGCAAGTAGTCGTTACGAGCTTTAGTGCACTTCAGCTGAGTTTCCTGTACTTTCCCCTGCCTCTATAAAGAAAACGACACACACAGCCACACACACACACAAACACACATATACATATGTTGGGGTTAGAGAACAAGTGAGATCTTGCTCTTCCTGTGCCATCTTCACTGAGCAAAGCTCCGGAAGCTACCATGTTCCAATCTCACAAACATCTTCTGTACCTTCTCCATCAGTCTCTCAATTTTTTTCACTGAACTGCGCCTCTGCCCTCCTGATTGGCTGAGACCGAGGTCAGCTGACTTGCCCGTCTGTTTCTCCTCCAGTCGTGTGGCCTCTTTGAGCTTCCCTTCAGCAGCCAGACAGTCAGTGTGGTACTGATGATATGTTTTCAAAGCCTGCAGACACCAAGATACATGAGCTGATCACAAACTGTAGAAACGCTTCTTAGTTTGCTTTTCAGTAAAAAATACCTCACAACAATATCAATTTACTTATGAAGCAAAACTGTTTAAGACGTTTTGTTTACCAGAGAATATATGTTATATAATATAAATTATTTTTTATAATTGGGAAATCATTGTTTTTGTTGATAAATGTCTTTCATGATATACTATCTGATGCTAGTTATTATTATCACATGAATTTTCCTCAGGTAATTGTATCTTTGTCTTTCTGGAAGAATAAAATGTTTTAAAAATAATTTTTGCCCTGTATTAAAATGTGCTTAATGCAATTCAACAATGTTGTATTATTAAGCTAATTTTTATTATCAAGCCAAATGTATTTTATACAGACTTGTAAATGTATTTTATATGAGGCTTTAAATAGCTTATAGATCTGCACAAACACAAAAGCACTGAGCCTTGAGCTTTGAGCATGACACTTGGTAGGCAAGCTATTTTGTGCTTAGTGAAGAGTAGAGAACACACAGCTGCTGTCAGCCGGGGTCACCAGGCTTGATTATGCAGCTTTGACCTGAACACAGCTAGAAAATACATTTGTACATTTTCTAAAGAAAATGCGAGCGGTGTTTGTCTGAACAAAACTCCAGAGGGCACGGGAACCTTTTCTGGTACAAGAAGTGCCAAAATGCAAGACGTAAGTCTTTATATAAAGACACCCACAGTTAACAAATGAGCAGATATTTTATCATGCTGTATTTAACGCTGCGAATTAGGCTCAGCTAATAGCGTGTTCCTCTGTATAAATTTAGCCTCCAACTCACCGTCTGCAGTTCTGTGGTGACTTTTAGGAGCTCATCTTGCATTTGTAGCCCCACCTCTTTGCTCTGAAACACAGAGTGTAAAATAAGGAACATGGTAGTGTTTTGTGTGGGTGTGTTATGTCAGTAAATAAGAGGAAGAGAAAGGTGGGGGGTGGAATTACCCGCTTTGCCAGACGGTGTGTGTCTTCGATGCAGTGTGAGAGTCTCTGTGTGAAGGTGTTGCTACAGAGCTCACTCAGAGAACTGTGATCTCGGCTCTCCTGCCTGGTCTGGGTCAACAGAACCGACCAGCACTGAGCCACTGACAGGTCCAACTGCTCCTTTCTAAAGACAAAACCAAACCCCATTTTAATTCTTTAGCCACAATTCAACCTGTATCTCCTGCTTAAAGCATAAATGATAAACATGTAATATTACGTTCTAGAAACTTTCCAATGTCTCAATTTTCTAATGTCCACTAAAATGTCCACTTTTTAGACAATGTATAAACATTACTGCTTGATTATTCTAAAATGTTTCAAACATTGTAAAAACGTTCCATTAACTACTTACATATAACATTTTTAAAGTATGATTCATTAATAAAATGTTCTAGTAATGTTACCACAAGAATGTTTTTCAATCATTTAGACTTTTAGTGAATATTAACCAATGCTATGAGAATGTGTTCCTGTCAGCTGAGTGGGACATGGACTCATTTTAACTAAACGTGTGGGGCGGCTACCTCTTGGTCTTGACAGTGAACTTCTCACTGAGTTTCTCCAGAGAGCGGGCGTACTCTGCCTCAATCTCCCCCCGTCTGCGCAGATACTCGCTCAGATCCTGCAACTGCTGCGTCTTCACCTCCAGCTGTGCATCCAGGATTTTTAGCTGCTCGGACAACTGACCACGGACCTCTGAGCAAAAGATAGAAGGAAACAGATAGTGTTTGGATGGATGGACTTGAATGGCTGAAAGCTGATTGGATGAGCAGACAATACTCCATTATCCCCAATACTATGGCTATATACACATATGCTCACATCACAGATTATACTGTATGCTCACACACGAATAAACATCCATGAACAGGATAAACACAGAGAAGGAGCATTAATGTAATAGAAAATATCATCTACAGCCACTGCTAACATTTATTGAATAGAAAAGAGCTACTATACTCTAACAGCCGAAGGGCCCTTTGAATAGCTGACTGCCACCGTCCACATTTAGCTTTATTACATAAAAGACACTGTTTGTAATTTCTGTTCTATATAAGTTCTGTATTCCACAGAAGAATTCAAACAGGTTTTGAAAGACAAAGATGAGCAATATATATATAAATGATATATATAAATAAATGAAATATATATGGCTGACTTTTACTAGGGACTTCCATTAGCCTGGGGGTGAGAGACACAGAAAGAGACAGAGAGAGAGAGAGAAAGAGAGAGAGATAAAGAGAGTATAGAGAAAAAGGTAGAAAGAAACAGTTTACCTTTGATTTGTGTCTCATACTCCGCCAGACTCCCTTTTTCCTTTCTCAGTTTGCCATGTGATGTCATGGTGTCTTTTGCTGATGTAGCGCTTCTCTTGATTCAATCGGGCCCACAGCTTTCGCCTTCTTTAAAAACTAAAAACTCCCGTTCTAATGTGTGCGTTTGAATTTTGGCAAATTTGTTATATTCCCATTACACTGCAGCAACAACTGACACGTTCAGTCAGGAGTACATACTGAGCACCTTAAGAAAACTCCCTTTCAATGTGAGCCTACAGCAGAACAGGGAAGTCTCTGTGCATGTGTGTGTGCACTCAGAAGTCCAACCAAAGCACACCTTTAATACAGTGTATGTGCATTTAAAAGTTCATAGGATAGTATAGGAGTATAGGAGTATAGGAGTATAGGAGCCTGAATATTGTCTTCTGATGTTTCCTGAGACCGTATCTGTGATTGTCCTTGTCTGGAGAAAAGAGACAAAGAGCAACAATATGTGTAAGAAGTGTGACAGACAAAAATTAGAGAGAGGCCTAAATAAATGAGATATGGAAGTAGATACAAGATAAGACATAGACAAGAAGGAAAAACTGCTACATCAATAATGTGTTACAATAATGCGCTTCCAGATGACTAAAAACGGTTAACAGTACCAAACACACCTGCCCACATCCTGTTTGTCGTTTCTGTTGAGTGATTCTCACATGAAGATTCTCACATGAAGACATCCTGTCAATCACGAGTGATTCTAGGATTTTAGTTGTAGAGGTGCTTCTTGCCTTAAGCTCAAGAGATTTTGAGTTCTAAACTCATTTGACTGTTAACATTTAACAGTCACAAGCAGACACCAGCATTGCATCATTATTATTTAATGTTTGAAAAACACCCCAACAAATGTTATTGCAAGAACATTTGAATAACTTTGAAGGAACTTTGACAGAACGTTAGCCAACATTCTAAGAATGTACCCTGTCATCTGGGTCAATGTCAAACACGTTACCTATGATTGGGTCTGCAGTTGACTAGAGTGAGGGACAATAATTTAAATTACAAAATTTAAAAAGCTTTAAAGAACTTCTAAGTAAACAAACAGCACTATTACATTATTATAAGTATGAGACTGTTGTGGGATGCCTGTCAGAAGTGTCCTGAGATCAGATGAGTTGCATCAGTAATGGCAGTTGGTCTTATGAGAGGGTGGAGGAACTGACTCATCATGACTCTCTGTAGTCTGCAGTGCCACTCTAACATGCTGCAGGAATCTAGGGACAACACGATGTGACAAGATGATCTCAAGAACTGAAAGGCAGATGCAGCCAGATAACCTCAGGTGTGCGCATTACCTCTGGCACTTTGCATCCATGTTAAGATGCATCCATGTACACACAGCAATAACATGGATTGCATTTAAATGTCTGTTTGAGTATTTACTGTGTGTTGGTGATGCAGTGTGTGTGTGTTTATATTTGTGTAAATGTGATTGTGTATAAATCTGACTGAATGCTGCAGAGTGAACCATATATGTCTCATTTTAATCTAGCTATCAT